>JAOQMM010000001.1:1347412-1366928 GCA_027563515.1 Erythroxylum platyclados
CCAATTAATTATATTTTAATTAATAAATTAATTATATTTTTATATGTGTTAATTATATTTTAATTACTTAATTAATTAACTATATATGATAATAATATTTTAATTAATTAATTATATTTTAATTAATTAATTGATTAATTAATTAAAAATTAAAAAAAAGAATGGAGGGGAATGGAGTATTACCCTATTCTTGGGTATCAAAAAATTTAATAGTCAATCAATCCCCAAAACCAACCACCTCTTTTCATTCCATTCCCATTCCCCCACTCCCATACCTCCAAACAAACACCCCCTCAGATCGAGTTGGCACATAATACGAGGTGGCTATTAGAAATTTGGATTTTCACGTTATGAAAATAACTTAATTTGCTTTTTTATAAAATATAAAAAATTTAAATAAGTTCTGATATTATTTTAATCTTAACGTTATTAAAATAATATTTATTACATTTTGATTATATATATTTAGAAAATTATTTTTAAAATTAACTTGCTGTTTCAATCAAATTATTTAATTATGACATAACATAAATTAAATTGATGTTATATATAGACTAAAATTTGATAAAAATTTAATTATGTTATAATTTAAAATGTTATTAGTACTATTTTAAAAAGGTTAAATTGATAATTCATAAATTAAAATTTGATAAAAATTAATTATATTAGAATTTTGAATGTTATTAATACCATTTTACAAATATTAAGTTATAATTTAAAATCATAATAATATTAGTAACTAATTTAAATTTTTAAAAAACGCTAATAAGCATTTCTTTTGCCTTTATCTATATATTAATTTTTTATCAATAATCCTTTTTTTTCATTCCATTAGAGAAATGATAATTTTGTGAGACAAAAATTTTCTAAATATCATAATTATATAAGCAAAAATAGAAAAAGAACTCTTGGATATTTTTTGGTTTAACGTTTAAAAGGTTCAACAAGTGTTAGACTGTCACTAATTAAAGATTAAATAAAATTTAAAAAATTTAAAAAATAATTAAAGAAGATTATCCTTATCTATAAAAAAATTAAAGTTTAATTAAAAATTAATAAGATTATTTTGGTTTATAAAAACGATTAGTTTACTAAAACTGATTAGTTTTTAACAACAAAAATTATTAAATTAAATTAAATCGAAAAGTTAAAAACTGAACTGAAAAATTAGCTGATTCAAAATTTTACAATAAAATCAGTTAAATCAATTCAATTTTAAAACATCAATTATTGCGCATGATTTCTTATATTATGCATGAATTAGTTGACATGTCCAAGGGATTTCTGATAAAATTGTTATATCATATTTTTTTACTACAAAAAATTGTACCAGACAAATACAATAGAATATCCCTTGGAATTTTATTTTTTCTACTAATAACACAGAAAAGTCAAAACACGGGCCCACTTGGTTACCATGTGTCAATGTCTTGCCGTTTTTGTCAAAGGCTGTCACTTCAGACTTTATCCAAAATCATAAACTCTTGAAGCCACCCGCTTAACTTCCTTCCAGAGGCGCGGCAAAATTGGTTCAACTTTATCTGAAGTATCAACAACTTATCTTTTCTTTTTTTTTTCCCCTCGCATAAGAATTGGTTCAAGGGACAAATGGATTTTCTTCCTCGTTGAATTAATGAATTATCTCATATCTATGTTGAATTGGTAGGTAAATATATCATTTAAGTGAAGTTTTTGGCACGATATCTAGTTAATTCCAAACAAATTTAACCTAAATTAATCAAGCTTTAAATTAGATTCAAATTTTTATTCAAACTTTAAATTTTAGATTACATTCAAACTTGGATTACCTGGTCCAGCTCAAAGCTTGAAGCCCAAAAATTTTAAGTGAACTGATCTGTTTTGAGTAAAACTAATGTTTTAAATATCGAACCATAAATTAAACTAGTAAAACAAAATATTTAAAGTTTAAATGGTTCAATCAGTATTAGACCGTCATTAAACTGACTAAAGATTTAATAAAATTAAAAAAATTGAAATATAATTAAAAGAGATTATTCTTATTCATCAAAAAATTTGGAGTTTAATTAAAAAATATATTTTAAATAAAAAATAATTGATTTATTTTGATCTATAAGAACTTATTAATTAATGAAAATTTAGTGATTAATTAATAAATTGATTAGTTTTTAACAACAAGAGTTATTAAAATAAACTGAACTGAAAAGTTGAACATTTTAAGATTTTTACGATTGAATCGATCGAACCAGTTGAATTTTTAATCACTGAATAAAAGATGTCATTTTTTATTTTTTTTAAATATATATATATATATTTAATCAAGCGCAATCAAGTTTCAAACCATCGAAACCTATTCAAGCATGGGCTCCAGCATGAACCCTCGAACACATTTTTCAGGCTAAAATCAAGTTTAAGTGGGCCCACGCTTAACCTAGACCGTTGTCATCTCTGACATCAAAGTACTAAAATATTTTCAATAAAAAAAGCCTTTTGAGTTTTGAGATTTACACCAAAGTTTTAGCTAGACTCTTAACATTTAGGTGTGATAAAAACAATCCAAATTTTTTTTATAGTTTTCACAAATTCAATTTCAAATTGGTAAAAGTCTTATTCTCTGCATGATTATTTTAATTTTCAGTAATATAGACGTGTTAGTATTATATATAATAAATGAGCATGAATTGTATAGAATTTCATCATATAGTATTATATAATAGGAAATTTGGCTAAACTATAAAGTAGACTTTTACGTTGTTCAATGTTAATATAATATTATATATTATACATATGAAACTTTGTATTAAGCACTTTCAACAACTTTGTATATAATAAATGAGCATGAATTGTATAGAATTTCATTATATAGTATCATATAATAGGAAAATTGGCTAAACTATAAAGTAAACTTTTATGTTGTTCAATGTTAATATAATATTATATATTGTACATATGAAACTTTGTATTAAGCACTTTCAACAACTTTGAATTAAGTACTATTAATAACTCTATTTATGAATTGTTCAATATTAATGCAATGTTATGTAATGATTATAAATGGGATTGCAATGGTACAATACGACCATATAATGTTTTTTATTTCAAATTAGAACCTAAATTGACTTATGCAATCAATAAACAAATATCTTTAACAAAGTGGACTTTAATTATGTAAGATATAGACATATATATCAGATTGGGAAGGATCTAGGGTCCCTTTAAGTTGACAAGATAAATTATAGGATATTATGTTTCAAATTTAGTGTTTTTAAGACTTGTTATATAAAATGGCTATTGTATTAGGCTAATCAACTTGATAAAAAATCATAGAATGGTTGATATGTATGTTATAGATAATCTAGATATACCATTATTTGCACCTGACATATTTGCCTATAACTAGAGGAGAGAAAATTATTAAGGAGAATGATAAACATACTAGAAGTATTTTTTTTAGGAAGATGGTGGATATGATGGTGATAGCCATGGTGAAGAAGGAAGTAATGATGTTAAGTTAGAAGTAGCTAAGAACAATGAAGGGTTCAATGATGGAAACATTGAAAATAAAATGTTGAATATATAGTTCTTGAAGATGTTGAGGGACAAGCAAATGTTGATCGTGGACAAGTTCAATTTCAAGTAAATATTCATATCACTATCAACTAGTTGAGATTGATTCCACTTATTTTGAAAGTTTTATTAACAGTGACGAATATCCTACTAGAAATGAGTCTAGTAAATCATTGTGAGGACTAAGTACAAGCATTAGACATCAACCAACTAGTGTAGCATTAGAGTAGACATTAGACATTTTTGCAAATCTAAAAGAGTTCAAAGTTGTTATTGTGGATTGCGTAATACAAACATGATTTCGTATGAGGTGGTAGGAGAGTGAAAGCACTATGATCTTGTTTGAATATATCAAAGAATGCCAATGGTAGTTGCAAGAATGGAAAGTGTTTCGAAGTAAAGATATACAAATATGATCGTAATTGTTTCACATCTAACAAACCAAAAATAGTTTTTGCCAAGTTCTTGATGGGATATTTTAAGGACATAATTCTTGAAAAACTCAACATATCTACAACTAATATTGTTAAAAATGTAAAGATAAGTTAAATATATTTGTTAAATTTAGGATGTATAGAGAAGCAAAGAGGAGATTAAGAAAGAAGATGCAAACAAACTTTATGAATAAATATTTAAGTTAGAGTGGCATGTATATGAATTAAAAGTGAGCAATCTTGAATCAACAATAGAGTTATAATTGTAAAAGAATCGTAAAAATTCTTTGTTACAATTTAAAAGATTATATATTTACTTTAAAGTCAAAAAAGATGATGAAGGCAATTGAGACCAATATCTAGGTTGGAAGCTTGTTTCTTAAAGACAATTTTCTAAGGCTAGTTGCTAAGTGCAATTAGGAGGGATGTATCAATTGACATGGGTCATTATAAATGTAGAAAACACTAACTCATAGAGTTAGTTTATAAATCTCCTTGCATCTAACTTAGAATTAAAGAATGGAGAAAGATTCATAGTAATAAATGATATGTAAAAGGAAACTTACACTTAATATTGTCATTTGATTTAAATATTACCTTTATATTTAGATTGACTTAATTTATTTTAATTATTTTATCGATTAGTAAGAGATGTAGAGGTGACATTACCAAATGCATTTCATCGAATGTGTGCTACATACATTTACCATAATTAGCATATGAACTAGAGTGAAAATGACTTAAAAAGGTAGTTTCAAACTTGTGCATGGTCTACTTATGTAGAAGATATCAACGAGCAATTTATGAGGCTAAACAAAATTAAACTCAATCTTATATGAATCTCTAAATAAGAGGTGGATAAGATATAATCAATCATTTAGGTCCAAATATCTTGGTTGACAATAATATAAGTGACATGTTCAATGGATGGTACTTGTCCAACAACGAAAAATCAATAATTAGTATACTTGAAAGAATAAGAACTATAGTAGTAAAGAGGCATATAAACAATAGACAATATATATGTGGATGAAAAAAAAGACATTGCACCAACAATTGTAAATAATCTAGAAAAGAAGTAAATGTAATGCAATGGAGAATAGTCTGAAATGGAGATGAGGTATATAAGGTTTTAAAGGAAGATGAAAAACACATTATTAGAATTAGTAAGGAATAAATATGTAATTGCAAAGGCATGTGATCTATATGGCTACCCATTTAAACATGCCATATATGTTATTCATCACTTTAAAAAAAGGTTGAGATATTTATAAATGATTGCTACAATAAGGCCTAATTCCTTAGTACTTATGACCATATGTTGTAGCCTATAAAAGGTACTACTTTTTGGCCAACAATTGATTATAAGCAAATATGCTCACCATCTAAAAGATTTATGTCAAGGAGATCCAAAAAGAGCAAGAAGAAAAAATAAAATTAAGCCAAGAAAGGTGTGACATCTAAACAAATTATCTTAAAAGGGTTAAATGTAAAAATGTCAATATGTAACAATTTTGTACATAACTCAAGGAAATAAATAAAAAAACTCCAAAAATATCAACAAAACTATTTTCAAATGTGAATGACTTTTATTTTGAAAAATAAATATTTTCAAGTATGTATATGAATACAATGTGAGTGACTTTTATTTGGCATATTTTGCTCAAGTCCATAACTTAGATTATTTTAGAGGTCCAAAAGTTGCAACTGAGACATCATCATAGGTATATGAAATGCAAATGTTGTGCCATTTGAAAAATGCTTCACTGTGTTCATTGACTTTTATTTGATTATTGTACCGCTAATATATGTTATTCGTGTTAAGAAGATATTGTTATACCTAATCAACAAAGCAATAATGCAAGTTTCATCTATAATATTTATTCATGTAAATAGTAACAAGTTTATGTAATATATAAATACAAGATTGCTAGTAGGTTGGTAACTCTACACATGTTTAAAAAAATATTGAGATGTTGATCCTCATACATTTAATTGGTCATTTGAATTAAATGGTTTAAGATTTAAAGAAAATCAAGTATACATTCAAAACAGTTAGAAGTTGAAGATGAGAAGAGCGCATCATTAGAAAAAAGTAGACGGCCATCATAAAAGCAAGTTTCTTAGTCTAGTGCACCTCAAAGAATGAAATATGGAGTATAACCAATAACAATGAATGTGATTACATGTATTATTTAGCTACTAAATGTCACATATTAAAAGGAAAATTTTTTGGCAAGTTAAACTTATTGCATTCAATATATCAATTGATAAATAGTTGTATATGAATTTAAATGAATTTTTATTGCTTCAATATTGTATATTTTGTGAATGTTGTTTATGTGATCATATGATAAATACATTTTCTTGGCCCATTTACTATTGATATATTACACATTGTCACTTACTTGGCCCTATATAAATGCTTTTTTTTTTACCACTTGTTGGCAATACTAAAAAATGTATTGTTTGAATATACCACTTAAACTTAACAAATAATCCCAACTTGGCCTGACTAAAAGTTGATGAGTTAAGCTTAGATTTATCGAGTTCCAAATTGGACTCAAACCTAAAGGTTCAAGCTAACAACCTGAACCCCTTCTTAATGATGATATTATTTTGGTTTAACTTCACCAAATGACATCATATTGATTTAAAATTTTAAGAAACTTAAGACCAAAATAACGTTATTTTAAAAATAAAACAAAATAATACCATTTTGAGACAGTTCAAACAACTCAAGCAGCATGAATTGAACCCGACCAAACTTTAGGTTAGGTCTAAGCTACCTATTAGAGGGGTCAGGTTAGGTCAGGCTAGAGGCGAGCTATCATTTGCCATCCCTATTACCACTTGCTCAATATACATAACAAATATTAATTACAAAACAATTTGAACATGAATTTGAACAAAATGACATTACCATCATTGATTTGTCGTTTATATTACTGAACAACGTTGATACAAATAGGCATAACCATACAATTTAATAACAAATTTTTAACCAAAATTCCATTGAAAAATGATTAATGAAATATATAATAGTTTTCTTACAATAGAACTGAAAATTACAGTTAAAAAAGTACAACAATATTTAGTAACATAAACTTCCAACATTTTTTCACCTTTACCAACAAATAATGTCTTTCTCCATAAGTTTTATTTACTCCTCAATCTCTTTAGTTTTCTTTAATTTTTCATATTTGATGTTGTTAACAATCAATTAGCTAACATAATTTCATAATGAGTATCACTTCCGTCATCCTTATCCCAACCTCCTTTTAAAAAGGTACTTTTTTAAAAAACTTAAGAGTTATTCCTATCAAAAAATTTCTCATTATATCATTTGAAAAATTTGCATCTCCCAACTTGTACATAAACAAGTCTAACCATTTTACATAAGAAACAATCTTCTTCATTTTATAAAGAAATGCCATTGACAACTCACTAACGAGATAATTAGGTCATCTATAAAATCTCCTTCATGGATCATAATCATTCCATGAAGTCTTTAGTTGAGCATTTAACCCATAAATCATACTTTAGACATTGTATTTGAATATTGTACAAGTTGATAATGAAGATTACATAGAGATCATACAAATAATAACCTAATATGTGTATAAAAAAATCTTTTGATATCATATATATAAAATAGAGGGTTTATTTAAAGATAGACGATTAAAAAAACACCAGGTTGATAACAATTATTTTTATAATGTTTGAAACTAAGAGAGATTAATTAAAAATGTGAGTCAACAAGAGAAAAATAGTACTAATAAAGCATATGGATAAGCATATAGGTGACAATATAGATATATAACTAGATAAAGATATACCATGATGATAACATGTACCCCAACTAGAAAAGAAAAAGATTTGATGCCAAAGAAACAATTTGTTGGACATTTATTTGATCGAGTAGGAGAAAATATAAATTGGTTACTACAAGGATGATGAAAGATGGGTCATGATACAATAAATGAGATGGTGAAAGTGAAGAATAAGGAGAAGAGAAAAAAAGAAAGAGAAAAGGAATTATCGGTGGTCCAATTTGATATGTAATGTTTAGTATGCATTAGTGAGACCCCCATTATGATGGGTGCCATTACCAATACTAAAACATCAATATTAGTAAATAAAGAGACAAAACTCCAACGAATCTAAGACTTCCTTTAATTTAAAATTGAATTTGTGATAATTACAATGCGTTAAAGTTGTTTCTTAACACCCTCAAATTGGTCATCTTATGTAATTTTGGTCAAATGAACGATGACATATTTAGTTAAAAGGTATGATAAAAATCTAATGGAGTTCGGTTTAATGGTGTAAATCACATTATTTTGTAAATGTTAAAGTACAAATTGATATCAGATATGAGAGTAGGAACTATCTTAGATCTTATATGAAAAGTTACCAGACCAATTGCATATTTTGTCTCGTGAGTATTGAGAAAAGTAAAAAAAAAAAAAAAGATTATAATAGTCATATTGGCGTCTACATGACTAAAATTACACAATTAACATGCTACTTGCCATGGGTTAACGACATTGTGACAAAAATTTAATAAAAGTCTAATGAAGTTAGGTTTGAAGATGCAAATCATGTCATTTTATAAACGTTATAATGTAATAAATTAATACTAGAAGTAACAGAAGAGACTATTTTAGACTTTGATAAAAAAGCATGGGATAAATTGTACCTTTTGCCTCGTGTAAAAAATATTATGCATTATCTTTTTAGTTTAGAATTACAATTCGTGTAATTATATATAATTGGATAATATAGCTAAAAGTTGTTTAATGGTAACAATAATTATTAACTCTATCAAAATATACTAGTTTTATTTATTAGTTAAACTGATTTTATTACAGTTTGTGCCAAAGCTTAATTATCTAGAAATATAAATAGACTCAAGCTATTTCTATTAATTTAATAATAATTCACAATATTTTTATAAATCATAAATTAACTATAAATGCTCTTATTTAATGATGCAATTGCAATTGCAATTGCAATTATTGTTATAGTAATAACAAAAATACGAATAAACTTAGGGATAATAGATATGAAATTAGAGTACATTATAAAAATATATATTTAGTGTCTATAATTTAAATTGAACTACTTTGCTTAAACTTGGTTGGGCTTTTAGAATCCCATTAAGACTAGATATGATATTTGTACATAAGCTCAGCCGAGGTCAATGAGATAGGCCTAGGTTAACTGGACCTTAGGCTAGGATCCGACTGTGACTGCCCAAGTCCGTTACATATATATAAAATAATATCATTTTTATATTTTAATTAAAAACAGCTCGGCCGATTCATTGTCATCTCTAAGTAAGACCATGTTTGGGCCTATACTATTGGGCTTCTAATATTGTGCCTTTCATGTATTTTCCAAGTCTCGGACCATCTGCTCTTTCTTCTTCTTGACTTGATGATGTGAAGAACTAAAATCCAAATTGCTGCAAACAGACACTTGCTTTGAACATTTTCTAAATTTGTTGTAGACTCTATGCATTACTGTAACTGACTTCACTCCTCACAGATCCAGACTAAAAATGGCGACGAAACCCAACCCTCCGACTAATCTCCACAAGTCGGTGGCCATCTCCAGAGGTTACAACTTCGCTTCTGCGTGGGAACAGGTTCTGTGCTCTTTCACTTCTCCTCCACATAACCACTGATGTCCGGATCTGACTTGTTATTGCCAGTTTTGTTATCACATTTCTGAGGATTTTATTAGATGTGAACTTTTTTGACGCAGAATGCGCCTTTGACGGAGCAGCAACAAGCGGCGATTCTCGCCCTGTCTCATGCCGTCGCCGAACGACCGTTTCCTGTCAATTTGGTGAGGTTTTTTCTTGGTTAAAGCGTGATTCTGATCTGAAACGTGGGGGTTGTGACGGTTTGGGATTTTCTTTTTTTTGGTTAGAGCAAAGATCATGGCTCGGGGCAGGAGAATGGTGGATTGACGGTTTCGACTAAGGACAATTCGTTGGGACAAGCTCAAGACATAGATGCGGTTTTGGTTAATACAAATCAGGTTTGTTTGTTCGTTAGCTGTTCACATTCTTTTGCAATCATATCTCAGTTTCTCTCTTTAATTGGAATGGTATTGTTTAATTGCAATTATTTTGAATTTTGATGATTAGGTGCAAGACTCCTATCTCTTATAAAAAATTTTTGGGTGCATGCAGTTTTATAAATGGTTTACAGATCTTGAATTGGCCATGAAATCGGAGGTTGGTAGCAATCACTTACTTGGCATACTGTCACATTGCGAGGGGTTGTTGTGAAATTTATTTCTCTGCCTTTCTTGTTTTCTGCTTGTAGACGGAAGAGAAATATCAGCATTATGTCAATACTTTGACAGAGAGGATACAGACATGTGATGATATACTTCGTCAGGCATGTTGATATCGATTTTTCATTTGTAGTTCCTTTTAAATTTGAGTATTCCATCAAGAAATTTGCGTTATTGGCCTTTAATTTAAGTTCAATTGGTTTTTGTTTTGATTTATGATGGCTGAGGTCATTTTGAATGCAGGTGGATGAAACACTGGGCTTGTTTAATGAACTACAGCTTCAACATCAGGCAGTAGCTACAAAGACTAAGACTCTTCATGATGCATGTGATCGTCTGGTATTATTTCTTTCTCCTTTCTTTGTATTGTTTGGTAATGTGCTAGAATGAGTTGCAATATCTTCAATCTGGATTAGTCAGATTTTCTGATGCCAAATACTGAAGACTTCAATTTAGGTTTTCTTGACATATTGGAAAAGGTCTGGCATTGAAAAGCTTAGAGGTTGTACTGATTTGCCTTGTATTTCTCTAGAAATTCCTAACCGTATATATCTGGAGCATAAAAATGGTCTACAAGCCCACCTCGTGTCGGAGCTTAAGTGGAAATATCCAAAATGGATCTCAAATACAATACAAATAGAATCCGATCCTCCTTCATTTCTTTGTAGTGTCTTTCATATTTTTTCTAGAATACTATTGGCAAGTTAGATGTATTTTTTTTTTCCCATTCAGGACTGGCATTAAGTTATATGCTTTTACTTAATTATGATTGTGAATTTAAATTTTATCATGGTATGTAACTTTATGCAATTTCGTAAAATAGATCATGTGTTCTACAAAATCAAATTTATATAACTTTTCTGTAATATACCTAAAGAAGTTAATTGTCTGGGTTGTCTGATATTCTTTTCAAATTTCAGTTGGTGGAAAAGCAAAGACTGATTGAATTTGCTGATGCACTTCGAAGCAAGCTCTGCTACTTTGACGAGTTGGAGAATGTAAGTTTGGATGCAAATACATTCTCAGTTTCAGTTGCTTTGAAGTTACTTTTCTGTCTTTGGCTTTATTCTAGTGACAATGTTATCCGTGCTGATCTTACTTGACATTCAGTTTTAGTTTTTCTTTTTCTTTTCATTTCTGCACCTTACTCATAGAAGGCAGCTTGGTTCCCAAGCCTGACCAGTAATCCTTTATGTCAGTTAGGGCATGAAATTCAAATTTAATTGGTAAAGATTCAGTTGGAAGATCGCTATGTAGATGAATGGCTATACTTTGTGATGTTGAAGAAGATTGATTCAATAGTTGCCGACTTCTTTTAGTTTCTGTAGTAGCTTCAATGACAAACCTATGCATATGGATCTTCTCTTTTCTGATAGACGGATTAATCATATAATAGATCTTCTTGTTGTTGTTCATCTGCATATGAATCCTAGAGCAATCATATCTGTTCCAGGAGTTCATTTCACTGATCATGAGGATGTCTTTGTTTGTTAAAATCTTGCTTATGATGGAGTTCAAACTTGTACCTTGCACTATTTAGACGCTGTTATATTGGATTATTTCTTTTGATGGATTTCAATTATGTGTACGCATCCTGCAGATTTCTACAAATTTTTATTCTCCGAGCATGAGTGTGGGAAATGAGAAATTCCTGCCACTACTGAAACGGCTTGATGAGTGCATAGCGTAAGTGAATATATTTCTTATAGCCATATGTGAGGCTACATGTCTGCAGCACATAGTGGTAGATTTTCTCTTATTCTGAGGATATGGCACTGGATTCTGATTTTTTTTATTACATTAGGTATGTTGAGAGCAACCCACAATATGCAGAATCCAGTGTTTATTTACTCAAATTTCGACAACTCCAGGTATAGACATGGAGTCAGCACTGTAGCATTTGATTAGGAATATTTCAAAATTTTAAGGTTTATATCTAGTTCCACCATTTATTAAGTTTACATGTATAACAGTCTAGAGCCCTGGGTATGATCCGTTCTCACGTGCACTCAGTTCTGAAGGGAGCTTCTTCTCAGGTGAGCTTTACCTGTGGATGTTAGAAAAGCTTCAGTGAATGTGGATGTCATTTTTAACTTGGGCCTTTACTTGTTTCTTTCATCAGGTCCAGGCAGCAATCCGGAGCACTAATGGCAATAAAGCATCTCTGTCAGAGGGGGTAGAGGCGTCCGTAATCTACGTGCGATTCAAGGCAGCTGCAAGTGAGGTGATGGCCTTTTTTTTTAAACTTCATTTTGATTATCAGTTGAAGGTGCAAATTTTGATTTTATGCTAGTGACATGGCATTGGATGACTTTGATAATTCTATACTAAATGGGAACAAAACAATGGGTTGACATGTGATATGGCTAATTATAGATATAGTTAACAACTTTAAGCACTTTCAGCTTAAACACGTTCTTGAGGAAATTGAAAGCCGAGCATCAAGAAAAGAATATGTTCAGATCCTTGCAGAATGCCATAAGTTGTATTGTGAACAGCGACTTTCCCTGGTGGGTCATCAACCTATTGTCTTCCAAATGGCTTTGTCCTTTTTAATCTCCTTGGTTAGCTAACAGAATTAAAATTACTAACTAGCTTTCTGCTTTCTAGTTAAAAGGAATAGTACATCAACGGATATCTGAATTTTCCAAGAAAGAGGCCCTGCCATCATTAACCCGATCTGGATGTGCATATCTAATGCAGGTACTGATTTAGTAGAGTTCATGATGGAAGATCATTTGAATGCAGGCATCTTAGCACGTCGTACTTGGGATACTAGAACTAATTAAGGATCTTTGTGATCATTCCAATCATTTCTGTGGTTTACTTTTACCCTACACATTAGTAAAGCATCATTAGTTTGCCATTATCATTCAATACATGTATGTGTTTTTATTTTTTCCCTAAAACTGGTTTCTACTTTTTTCTTCACTTGTATACTACATTTAAGTTGACCTTTTCTTTTTTGGGTTTTAGTTTCCATAACAATGTTCATGTAATAGGAAAGTAAGTATGGGGTTGTATCAGAAATAAGCTTCTCTAATGGGAGACCGAACTTGTCCTAACATTGTGTCTTGTATGTTACCATATTTTGGTTTGATGCTACCATAAATTGCAGGTTTGTCAACTTGAGCATCAACTCTTTGGTCACTTTTTCCCTTCTTCCTCGGAGGATGTATCTAGCTTGGCTCCACTGATGGATCCTCTGTGAGTAACTATTCTCCTATCACATTGTAGGGGCACTAATCCATTGGGTGTTTATGGGATTTCTATGGCTTACTTTTCTGAGTCCTTGGTAATTTATGCTGCAGAATGTTTGAATGAAGTTTGTGTATTTTATACCCGTTAAAAGATTATGCCCAAGAAGTGATTGCTCAGATATCTTTTGCAGGTCTACTTACTTGTATGATACATTGCGCCCAAAACTTATTCATGAAACAAATATCGATCTTCTATGTGAACTTGTCGATATACTCAAAGTTGAAGTCTTGGGAGAACAACTTAGCAGACGGAGTGAATCATTAGCTGGTTTACGTCCTACATTAGAAAGAATATTAGCAGATGTTCATGAGCGATTGACTTTCCGTGCTCGAACACATATTCGTGATGAGGTCTGTAGTTGGTTCTTTTCCCTGAACAGAATCGTATCTTTTGATTCAGAATTTTGCATGTTTATAAGATGATCCATTGTCTTACATGAATTGTTTTATATTTATGATCATTTTATGGTATATGGCTGAGATGTATCCACAAAGCTCTGTGAATATGGAATTATCAAGTAACTGCCTGTTTTCTTTTTTAAACACCCTGCTTTATCTTAGTGTGTCAAAGTTGGGATTTCATACTTGAAAGTCAAGAAACTTGAGAGTTGTTTCTTTCAGTTGAGTGTCTTTGAAGAGTGCACATGGCTATGGTTGATAGTCCAATGCCATGATTGTTCTTTTGTTGCTCGTGATAGTTTTATGGTAAGATCTGGTTGAAGTTTTACTCTTCCGGCTGCAGATAGCAAATTACTTTCCTTCTGATGAAGACTTGGATTACCCTGCAAAGCTGGAGCAATTTTCTGAGACAAACTCAGAAACAAGTGTAAAGTGCCCCATACACATTTTAATTATCTAATGGTTATTTAATAAAATACAAAAATTGCTGAAGTTGGTGTAGAAACTTCTGAAATTATATGATTCAATTTTCTGCTATTTCATTTCTTTCTGTTTTGCATTTTACTTTGTAAATTTCACCTGTGTCCATTTGAGAGGTTCTTCTCCTTGAAGTAAAATTTGCAATGGTTTCTTAAACATCACATTTTTTGCCTGTTGTAAAACTGGAAAGCATGAAACACATGTATAACATCCATTCTCTACATGATGACCTTCCATTTTCCAGCACTGGAAAATATCAAGAGAGTAACTGTTTGAATATTTATTGAATCAATGTTATGGAATAAGATACCTTATGGTGATTATGCATAGCAATTGTTTGATGATTGATCTCAACTGGTGAATTCGTTTGGTTTGTTCATACCAACTGGCACATCCATATTACACAAGCATCAAGCTTATTTGAATATGTTAATAAAACATGAACAGACCTCTCATATGGAGAAACTTGTTTTAATGTTGCTTTTATACGTTGAAACTTGGCTTCTTATTCTTTGAATTCCTTGTTTCATTTTAGGTTGATGAAGACCCGAATGCTTTTAAAACTTGGTACCCACCCCTAGAGAAAACTCTATCATACCTTTCCAAGTTGTACCGATGTCTAGAACCAACTGTTTTCACAGGCTTGGCTCAGGTACTTGAATTTGAGAAGTCATTCGTTCTTGAATTATTGTTTTCAGAATTTAAAGAACAAAGTTTCACTCGTTTGGTTTTTGTCAAACTGTTAATCTTTTGATTTGCAATTGTGATTACTGCATCAATCAGGAAGCAGTGGAGGTTTGCTCTGTCTCTATTCAAGTGAGTAACCTAAATGAAGATTTCCACATATCAGGATGTAGTGACTGGAATTTATTCTCACTAGCTACTTCTTCCTATAATGATTGTCCTACAGAAAGCAAGTAAACTGATAGCAAAGAGAGCAACAGCCATGGATGGGCAGCTCTTCCTTATCAAGCATCTTTTAATCTTAAGGGAGCAGGTTACCTTCCTTCGTTGTCTCTATTTGTTCTTTGGTTTTTCTTGCCTACTAGATGACTCATCTTGAACTCATAATTTGGCCTTGCAGATTGCTCCTTATGATATAGAGTTTTCGGTCACATACAAGGAACTTGATTTCTCTCACTTACTGGTTAGTTCTTTTAAAATTAATACCCCTGCTATTTTACATGCTCTATTCAGCATCTTAATATTTCTGCATACGAACTTAGAATAGCCTCTAACAACATCTGTGCCTCTTGGGTTTGCTTATGGGAAAAATGTACTTGTAGCTTTACATATGATTTGCTACTAATTCAAACAAGTCAGTTGACTCAGATCAATGATTCAACATTGATCTATACATTCTTAATTGTGCGCTTTCTCTCATATGTGACTATAAGCATGTTAGCATAATCTAATTACTTAAATAAATATCACAGGAGCACCTGAGACGGATACTTAGAGGTCAAGCTTCACTATTTGATTGGTCAAGATCATCTTCACTGGCAAGGACTTTATCTCCCCGAGTTCTAGAAAGCCAAGTGGATGCAAAAAAGGTTTGTCCTTCTCTGCTTTTGGACATTTAACTAAAGAAGGCAATTTTTTGACAGTCTAGCTGGAATTTTTCTCAAGCATAGTTTGGCATTATTCATCTTTCTACTACAAATATAAGCATGTTAGGTAACTTTGGTTAGTGGAACAATATTTACTTATCCTGCTTGTGTTTTTTCTTATTCAGATATCTAATTGATTCAATATGCATATTTTACCAGCTTTGGATCTATTCAATTTGTGGATTAACAATGGGCCATTTATGATTCTGCAGGAATTGGAGAAAAGTCTTAAGGCCACTTGTGAGGAGTTCATTATGGCTGTCACAAAGCTGGTTGTGGATCCAATGCTCTCATTTGTTACTAAGGTTCACTGTTCACTTATTTTTCTTGTCAAAACTCGCCATAATTGGACTAGTTAAAGTTCATCATCTAGCTAGATGAGATGACAAATGCAAGGTCTATATAGACTTGAAGCCAGTTAATCATTGGCATAATATCAGAATAATAACATTCAGATACACAATTTACCTACATACAAAGACACTTGGAAGCATGGTATGAGAGATTTTAGGTACTCATTCGGGTAATCAAATATACAGGAGAATAGTGATCAGTTAGTCAACTAAATAAACAAACAATGTCTACATTTATCTTTCAGAACTCTTCTATTGTCCATAAGCATGATGTTTTTAATATGTTTCTCTAGGTGACAGCTGTGAAAGTTGCATTATCCTCTGGCAGTCAGAACCAGAAAGTAGATTCAATCATGTCCAAACCACTTAAGGATCAAGCTTTTGCCAGTCCAGATAAGGTTGCAGAACTTGTTCAGAAGGTATGCTGCTATTTATGGGTCAACTTCTACAGAGTCGATTAAAAATTATTTCTAGACTTTTTATAAGGTAACTTGTCTTCAGATAACTAAAAACGTGCCTTGACATATAAGGTAAGTCTAAAGGTTTGGCTAAAGAAGAATAGTACTGTTTTCCAACATACCAGAAGAAAGGAATATCAGCAAGATAATATTTATGGAAAATAATCTTCCATGGAAACAAGAACATGAAGAATTCGATACAAAGAACTGCGTAAACATGTTTGGCAATATTAATGTTGGCAATTAATGTCAGACAACAAACAAAACAGTGCATTCAGTTTGAGCTGATTGTGCTGTGTTTATGGAATAGGTACATGCAGCTATCCAGCAAGAATTACCAACAGTCTTAGCAAAGATGAAACTTTATCTGCAGAACCCATCAACAAGAACAATACTTTTCAAACCAATCAAGTAAGTAGATGCTTTCATTATTGAATTGCAATGTAATTAGTATTTGTATATTGCAATGTAATTAGTGATTGGAGTATAACATTCCAAAGATGTGTTTCAAGAGAGACAAGTTCGACTAAATGCAAAACCAAAATTGTATCCGTTGGCTAAAGTTTCCTAGTATTGAAGACTAGAACTGGTTGATGCGTTCCTTTCTGGTTGATTTTTTCCTTTCTTTTTTTCTTTTTTGCACATTGATATATATTAAAAGCATTTGAAGGACATTTTGTAATCAGAATCGCATTGGTGCAGGACAAACATTGTGGAAGCACATGTCCAAGTACTATCCTTAGTAAAAGCTGAATATTCCTCTGAAGAACAAGGAATCATTAATATGGTGTCCATTGAAGACCTGCAAACACAGCTGGACAATCTTCTATAGCATACTCCAAATGGTGCTGAATTTATAATCTCGACATCTTTTCTTTTACCTTGAAGGATCGACTCAAACACATGAAGCAGTTTTCATTTTAAGTGGGATGTTCAAGGTTGTGTGGACAAAGCTTTTGCAAAGTGGTAACTCATGGAGAAGATGGTATATTTACACTTCAAATGAGTACAATGAGCAAATGGGTACGAAGAGGACTTGCATTTCCGAAGCATAGTTAATTAATTGTTCTTGAATCATTATCAACATCTCAACAACCCTGTACAAGATATGCTTCTTGGTCGGGAGAGCGCATGCAAAGCCATCAATACACTACTGTAAGCACCAATTGACAAGTTCTTGATTGTAAATACTAGCTGCACTAGTTCAACCGTAAGTACTGATGGGTCATTATACATAAAATGACCATGTGAGTTACTCTTTACCTTGTTTACGCAATTTATTTTATTCGACATTTGTTGCTGTTTACACCCAAGGTTTTGATTGTTCCATAGATGATTAATTGAGCATTAGTATGATACTTCAGTTCTGTAAAACGTCAAACTACATTATTATAAGTGAATCGGAACATGTTTTTGATGTTATATTATATTGGAATAGTTTTCACAGCATTGCCGATCCTTTTGGTTTAACATGCTCTGGTGAAGAATTGATGCTTCTGTATCTGTTTAGCATTGCTTTTAGAACTGTCTTCGAGTTCCATGCATAATTTTTTGGGTTCTAAAAGCAGCTTTAGTCATGTTAAGAACATTGTTTCATTTCAAATAAGGCGAAAGCTGATGTTCAGACAAGCCAGACCGATAATCAGCTCCAAATCCTTATTCCATTTTATCAAAAGAAACTTTTGAGAAATAAGTCACCGACAAGAATCCAATAAAAATTATCTTGATATGTGAAATTTGGAAAAATTAAATAGTATGCAACTCTAATTCTAATTATTAACAGAAAGATTCTTTTTGAAAAGTTCCGAAAATTAAGGTTTATAATAATTGATGTTTCCTACCATTCCAAGTTTCCAACTAAGAGGAACATAGACAAAAACGCAATGATGGCTGCATAAAGAACAAGCATCCCTCCAAGCATCTTAGTCCCACTATGTAAAACAATAATTGTAGGCACTCATCAGGAACATGACTGGGAACCTAAAATGGTCCCCTCGGGCATCAAATTATGCGTTTCAACACTTTCCTTCTCCCTTCGATTCATTTCATTTGCTGCTTCTTAATTCATATACTTTTCAGTTCTATGTATAATTTCAGATGATTCGTATAGGAATGACAAAGTAGATGGAAGAGACATACAACTATGGAATGTGATGTTTCCAAGATAAAAGGAAGCATTTGTTTTGTAAGTTCTATCATCTCTGATTATTCTTTCTTCTGAAGCAGTGGTTTTGTTTTTATGAGTCACCATTTTTAAGATAACACAGACGAAGGTCAGGAAAAAAAAAAAAAGAACTAGAAGTTTTAAGAGAAACAAGTACTTACGAACATCTTCATCTTCTTCTGCATATAATAGGTGAATCAATGGAGTTAACATGCTCTAAACTATATGATTCAATCACTGAGTAGTTATTCAGATTGCGTTACCATATACTTGTATTGGAAGAAGAATACTTGTGAAGAAAATTAAGTTCAATGCACTTCAAGTCTCTCTACTGTTCGCTTTCAATTTTATATCCCAAAATTATCATAAAGAAACAAGTTAATTATGTTGTTCTATTTAAATATCAAACCCGCAAACCTTTTCTTTTTGGAATTCTATGTAATAATTGCTTTGTTTGAAGTTGTAGATAATTGAGTATTAAAATTTTTTAACTTAAATGG
>JAOQMM010000001.1:1417707-1435699 GCA_027563515.1 Erythroxylum platyclados
GGAGGTACTCTCTTCATTCTACCCAAATATATCCACAACAAACAATCTTGTCCCTCGCATTTTTGGGTGTGTGTCCTCCTAATACTTCAAAGTTCTAATTAACACACACAAATAGGGATAGTAATAGACCGAACCAATTAACACACAAATAAGATTGATAATAAATTAGGTCAAGCTAGATCGATTAGACTTCTTTTTTACAAAACAATACTATTTTTTAATAATTATTAGACCTCAGACCGAATCAAGCCTAAGTAGCCTGAGCTCAAGGTCTCGACAAACTAAACTGAAGTTAACGGATTGAGTTAAGCCAAATCAGAACTAAAACTAATTGCTAAACTTACACACACAAAAGAATGTAATGATGTGACCTTCCCTTGTAGGCCCATCATAAGATTTGTGACTCCAAATGAAATTATAATTAAATTTCTAACCGTTTATATGTTATTCATTTCACATTAAATTATAATTAATTTGAGATTGAATAAGACAAATAAGATAATTTTTGTTAATTCTTTAATTATTAAAATAGGCTAAAAGTTTCAATTAAAAAAACAAAGTGCTGTGATGTGACATTCCCTCATAAGCCCATAATTAGGCTTCCATCTGTCACTCCACATTAAATTGCAAATAAATTTCCAAGCAATCATATACTTGTATATGTATTACTCTCTCCACCACAACTCTACTCATTGTTCAAGGTGTCTCTCACAATTTAAGTTCAAGATAAGGTATCACTTTTAATAAATAACTTCCTTTCTTTATTTTAGGATGTCAATGAGCAGGTACGGCTTGACCTATCCTATGGGTTGGATGACCCGTAATTAGATGGACCATAAGCTGGTGAGCTCATGGCCGGATGGACCATAAATGAGGCGGGCACCTTATATACTTATAAAAAAAAAAAGTAAAAGATGACGTCATTTTTTATGTTACGATTAGGTCACGAGTCGAGTCGAGTCGGCCCACTCTCGGCTAGTGACACGATCGGACCGAATAATTTTAGTCTATAGCTCGGTCAATTTAAGTTAAAATCGGATTGAGTCGATCTAAAATTGACATCCTTACTTTATGCCTTGATAAAGAATGTGAAAATTCATATTAAATAAAGAATTATAATACAATTTTTCCACATTTATATATATATATATATATTTGTTTTTATGATATATATTTTAAATTTTATATTGTATTATTGTATTAAAGTGTAAATTTATGTTACTTTCAAATATTAATATCAATATGTATTTTTTCATGAAATAAAAGTGTTGACTTTTTGACTCATAATTTGTATTTATATATTAATATGAAATTGAATTTGACTCTAATTATAAATATTTTCTTCTTTATGATACATAATTTTAAATTTTGTTTCGGATTATGATATATTTGCAATATAATATCATAATTCCTATTAAATAAGGAATTATGATATTAATTATAATATCATAATTCCTTATTTTATTTTTATAATCTTTTTTTGTTATTAAAAATCAATCAATTTATTAATTAATCAGTCAATTTTTATAAATTAATATCTTCTTATAAACTAAAATAAATCAATTAATTTTTATTTAATAATCTTTTTTAAATTAAACTTCAAATTCTTTAATTAATAAGAATATTCTCTTTCAATTATATTTTAAATTCGTTAATTTTATTTAAACATTTTCTTCCAATTATATTTTATTCTTTAATTTTATTTAACTTTTAGCAGATTTTATAACGTTACCTTTCGAAAAATTTCTTATCATGTCGTTTTATACATTAACAAAAATACAAATATGCTCTCTGTTTCAGATGACGAAATGAAATGATTTTGTCTGCTCTTTCTGTCTCCTAAATGTGAGAGCCAATTAAGATCTGATTAAATAAATAAATTTGGAATTGTGTAACTGTGCGAAGCCAAAAATAGGCATTTTATGTTTATATATCTCTTCCTCTCTCAGTCTCTTCATCTTTTTCTCTCTAATCTCTATTCTTCAATCTTTGTGTCATTTTGGCTTTCAATCTCCATCCCAAGTCGGTATTGTTCCCTCAAAAACCCTAATGCGCTTTCCTTCTTCATCTCTATTGCCTTCTCTGATCTGATCTGCTCTGCTCTGTGCTCTGTTTTCTTTTTCTTTTCTCTTTTCTTCCTCGAGATCTGTAGTCTTCAATTTCGGTGGGAAAAGCAGATTCATTGTCACTTTTTCTTCGAGAATTGTTTGGTTTTAGTCATCAGAAGTGAAAAGTGATTTCTGGGTATACCTTTGTTTTATCGGTTATTTTATTTTGTTCTTGATTTTGTTTCGAGAGAGCCAAGAACAGAACGTTGTGGTGCTGTAAGTAAAATGGCTAAAGATATTGACTTTTTGTGTTTTTTTTTTGTTGAGTTCTGTTTTGACTTCAATGGCAGGTTGATCGGATTGGTTTGCGGCTGGAAACTGCTCTCACATTGCTCAGTTGCTCAATTCTCTGTTGTTATTGGCGCACTGGCGAGTGGTTACGCTGCTTTTTGCGAGTTCAATTGTGTGAATTGTCGATTCTTTGTGAGGAATTGGTAAACATAATCTGAGATCTCGATGCCCATTTGGGATTTTTAAGACTTTTGAGAAGTTGGTAAAAGATCGATCTAATGTATGGTGTTGGTGTAGTGTAAAGGAGGCTCTTTCGATGATTGTAGGGATTGTTCAGGTTCATGGTAACGTCTACAGAAGCTTGTTTGTTATGATAGGTTATGGTTTCCAAAGATACTGGAGACTTGGGTTCATTTAGTTGATATAGAGACTCACTTGTTCAATCTTTGGACATGAGAAGCCACTGGTTCAATAAACTATCTGTCACTTCCGGTCTTAAACCGAGGCGTGGTTGGTTGTTGGTGATCCTTGTTTCTGCACTTGCGTTGATCCTAATTTTAGGATCCAATTCTTCCAGTGATTTTGATCCTGTGTCTTCCACTCCTGTGCCTGACATTTATTCCAGTTATAGAAGACTAAGAGAGCAAGCTTCACTTGACTATTTGGACCTTAGAACTCTGTCATTAGGATCTGCCCGTCAAAAGGATCTTTCCTTTTGTGGGAGAGAGAGAGAAAATTTTGTGCCTTGTTATAATGTTACGGCTAATTTGTTGGCTGGGTTTAAAGATGGGGAGGAATTTGATCGACATTGTGAGATGTCGAGACCGAGAGACCGGTGTTTAGTTCGGTCTCCTAAGGACTATAAGATCCCTCTTCGCTGGCCTGCTGGCCGAGATGTGATATGGAGTGGAAATGTGAAGATAAGCAAAGACCAATTTCTTTCTTCTGGAAGCATGACTAAAAGGTATTACTAAGAGGGTTCTGTTCTGTCATATGCTAGTCGTTTATGTGAGATAGATCAACTGATATTCTTTAACGATTTCGTAGGTTGATGTTACTTGAAGAGAATCAGATTGCTTTTCACTCTGATGATGGATTGATCTTTGACGGTGTCAAAGATTATTCTCGCCAGATTGCTGAGATGATTGGATTAGGGAGTGACACTGAATTTCTTCAAGCTGGTGTAAGTCCTCTTCCGTTCTCCTAAGCTCTTGGTAGAGTTTGGTTTCTAAAACCAGTAACATCTTTTGAATGTATAGTCATTTATAATGTAGCATGTTCATGTCCATAATAAATACATATGCAGCTTGACTTATTGATCTGCCTTTTTGAATTTATGTAATGTTTTATGGGTAAATGATTTTCAAGTGTTAATTGCAGGTGCGAACTGTACTAGATATTGGTTGTGGTTTTGGTAGTTTTGGAGCTCATTTGGTATCATTGAACCTAATGGCTGTCTGTATTGCTGCATATGAAGCAACGGGGAGTCAAGTTCAGCTTTCCCTTGAGAGGGGCCTTCCAGCTCTGATTGGGAATTTCATTTCACGCCAACTTCCATATCCATCAATGTCTTTTGACATGGTTCATTGTGCTCAATGTGGTATATTTTGGGATGCAAAAGGTACAACTGGAGTTTTCCAGTCTGCCAATTTTCCCTAGTTAACTGTTTCTATATTTTAAATGTAATGGGTTATTCCAATAATTATGATCAACTACTCTCTCTTCTGAGACTTATTTTTCTTCTTTTATGATTCTTTGCTGCTTTATATGAAATCATTTGCTGGTGTATATGCACATATTAGCAGCCGAACTTGGTCTGGACTGGATTTCCTTTAATAACGAGTACCTGCTCTCTTGGGTTTAATATAAAGAATAAATCCAGTATCACTCCTCCATTAAATGCTTGATCAATTTAAGCATTGTGGTTTTTGGAAGGAATTTATGGTTTTGTGTTAAGTTTCAGTTATTTCCTGTTGTTAATAGGTGTATGCATGACTTAATTAAAAACAGTGCTACTTGAAGCTTTCTGGATTACTGATTTAATGCCAAAACATTTGATTGCCAATATCCCCTGCTCTTATTACATTGGAGTGTCAACTATTGCAGCCTTGTTTCTACTCGAACATTCTTTGCTGATATTAACTTACATTGTAGCATTCATTGCTCTGAATCATAATTTTATCACTAACAATGTTTTAATGTTTTAATAAAACAGATGGGAAATTCCTTATTGAAGTGGATAGGCTTCTCAGGCCTGGAGGTTACTTTGTCTTAACCTCACCAGCAAGCAAGCCACATGGTGGTTCACTGAGGATGAAGAAGACAAGCATGCTAACTCCTATAGGAGAATTCACTGAGAGAATCTGCTGGAGTCTTTTGGCTCAGCAGGATGAAACATTTATCTGGCAGAAAACTGCATCTGTCCAGTGCTATAAATCTCGGTGAGGGATGCTATCATGTGTAATAGATGTCTTTTCTAGGTCAATCATATGTAGGTGTTTAGTTTGGGTTAGGCATATTTCCACTGGATGACCTTTATACTTCAGACTTTTACCATCTTTTTTTTCATAATTTACAATTTCTAATTATACCTACACTGTTGCTTTTGTTTGATACTGTAGCAAGCAGGATTTTGCACCACTTTGTGATGACAAGCATGATGTCACATCATATTATCAACCTCTTGTCTCGTGTATAAGTGGGACCACCAGCAAACGTTGGATTCCTATCCAGAACAGATCTTCTGCTTCCAATTTTGGCTCAGCCGATCTTGAAGTTCATGGAAAGTATTATTTCAAATTGCATTTAAGTATTTTTTCGACATCTTAACTTCCTTAGTTTTTACTATCCTCATGAGATATCTAGGTTCTTCCTCTCTTTTATTTTTCTTCAAGGATTCTAAAACTCTAAACACCTGTCTTACTTTGTGCATTCATTTATCCTTGCAGGAGTTGAACCTGAAGATTTCTTAGAAGATTCTCAGATATGGCGATCAGCTCTGAAAAACTATTGGTCTTTGCTTACCCCCTTAATCTTTTCTGACCATCCTAAGAGGCCAGGTGATGAAGATCCATTACCTCCGTACAACATGATAAGGAATGTGATGGACATGACTGCTCATTATGGAAGTCTAAATGCTGCTTTTCTAGAAGATGAAAAGGCACTGTGGGTGATGAATGTTGTGCCTGTTAATTCTCACAATACACTGCCTCTCATACTTGATCGGGGTTTCGCTGGTGTTCTGCATGACTGGTATCTGCTTATTTTCCCTCACAAAACAGCAGCATTCAATTCTTTTATAATTGTCTCTTTTTTGCCTTCTTTTCTCCTCGCCAAAACAGCTCCCCTGCTTCACATAAATCAGAATGGAAAATGTCAAAAAAAAAAAAAAGAAAGGAAAGAAAACATTGGTGATGGACCTTTTGTTCAGTACTTCCATGTGTTATAAACATTTTACATATAAGTTCTACTTCGACAATATTCCCTTGTTTAAACTTTTAGCAGAATATAGTAGTGAAAGCTCATCAGATCTGTGGCCTTTTGTTGTCAAGAGTGTTATTAATATTATCAGTGAAGTTCAATGGTGGTATGTACTTAGGAGGATTATCATAGTTACTTAGTAAATCTGTACACTTGGACTTCTAATCTTTCATATATGATATTGATTATTATGGTATTGAGACATAAAAATCATTTTACATGTTGGTATTTAGACTAAATTTCATGGAACTTTTCTAATTCATTTTACATGTTGGTATGCAGGTGTGAGCCCTTTCCGACATATCCCAGAACGTATGACATGCTTCATGCAAATGGACTTCTGTCACATCTTAGTTTTGAAAAGTGTGGAATGGTGGATTTATTTGTAGAGATGGATCGAATTTTGCGGCCTGAGGTAATATATAACCAGTCCAGCCTATGTTTAAGAAATGCCAAGTGATGCTTATTTCATTCATTTTCTGGACAACCTGAAGTAATGCCATTAAATGCACCATTATATTTTGATTGCAGGGATGGGTTATTCTTTCTGACAAACTGGGAGTTATTGAGATGGCTCGAGCTCTTGCTACACAAGTACACTGGGAAGCAAGGGTGATTGACCTACAGAATGGTAGTGATCAGAGGTTGCTTGTTTGCCAAAAGCCATTTGTAAGAAAATGATTGATCCAGAATCATGAATTCTTACCAATCTGAACCTGTACATTCTGTTCTGGTAATTCCTCTATATCTCTCTGGAAATTGGCACTTCTAATATAATCTTTAGGATTTGAACCTGGTATTATTGAACACCATAGTTTTTTTATATAAGGACAGTTGAACATGAACCCTATTTCAGTTAGAAGCATCTGGTTCTTACTGTGATTACATGGTTACCAAAAGAATCTCCTAAACAGATTTAAGAACAATTAGTCATGAACTTAATTGTTTTTCATTCTTTCGACTCCCATGATTCGCGAGCTTTTTGTTAGCAACGAGCTTTTCATAATGAACTAAGGTTTCTTCCAATGCTTTTGATGTTTCTTCTTATATACTTTGAGAATCATGGGATAGATAAAGATGTAACTCAGCATATCTACTAACTTCATCTATGTCATTGCCAGATCAAATTTGTGGCAGCACCATCATGTGATAAAGTCCTGGAATCCTTCTTCCAGGAGATAAGCAAAAGCAGGGGAAAACAAAAGCTGTAGATTAGAAAAGAGGCTTTCTACAAAAGTAGCTGCAACAGGATCCAATTTTTCTTTTTTTCTTTTGTTTGTGAAGGTATTTGTAGCAATTCATTCATCAATTTTTTGTTTTTTTTTTTGTGTTTTAGTATTCTTTTTCAGTCTTGATTGATTTCTTCATTTTCTTCATATGGGACTCAACAAGTCTCTGTACTCAACAACTGCTACTTGGAAGGATAATTCACAGGCCACGAAGTGATAGTCAAATTTGTTTTCTTTTTGTTCTATGCCCTTTAAGTCTCAGAACTAGCTGTTTACTTCACCCTACATTCTCTCGAGTTATAGAACATCAATGTTTAATAATCGTACTGAAATTGGTACTCTAAAAAGTTTAAAGTTTAATTGATATTATATCATAAATTGGTATATAATAATATGAATAAAATTAAAATTGGTATTATACTGTTATAAAATTAATATTTAATTAAATTAAATAAAATTAAAAATATTAAAATATGATCGAAAAAGAGATTGTTTTGTTATGTTTAATTAAAAAAGAGATTGTCCTATCGTATTAGATGATCATGATCACAAGCTATGTGTTGATACTTCCAATTCCAGCCATTGCTTGGCTTGGTTGGTAATGCTCGTGACTAGATGTAACACATTGCACCTTAGATGATCATGGCCACAAGCTATGTATTGATACTTCCAATTCCAACCATTGCTTGGCTTGGGTGGTAATGTTCGTGACTAGATGTAACACATTGCACCGCATCTCCACCGCTCCATATACGTGTCATCTAAACAAAAGGGTGGTGATGATGATGCATCAGAAAAACAATAAATGCTGGAGGTTAACTTGCGTTGTCCATTTTCCTTAAATTTCCCAACTCACATGTTACTATTTTTTGCTAAATACGCATCACTGGATTGGATCGCAAATGTCTGCATAAGTGCCAACATCAGCAGGTAACTGTGTGAAGAGTAGTTAGTAGTGAACACAGGGCAAAAAATGGTGTATGTTACTTCCTGACTACGTTACTAGTTCTTAATCAGGAAGAAAGGTACGTACTTTATATGAAATATTAGTTCTTAATCCGCGATGCAATGCATATGTATATTAGTTCAGCTAACACTATACATTTGAACTACAAGTAATGATAATGATTGTATGCCCATCTTTAACATTGATCTTGTGTGCATTAATATCCGTCTTTTTGCTAAACAGGGTGTATTAAACTCGTAATTCATTAGATACTTTTATGAATGTCAACTAAGTATCATAAGTAAATTGCTCCCGGCTCTTCAATCATTTGATAACCAAAGTCATTCTTAGATAAATGATCACTATGAGTCAGACTCAATAGAATTGGATCAATCCCTCTACTTTTGAATCATGAGTACGATATTGGGTGTGGTTTCTTGGGTTCTTGAGACTTCAAGAAATTGTTTGCAAAATGGTTTTGGGTAGCCTTGGTTCTAAAGTTTGATAACCAATTTTGTGTTCAATTGACGGAATTGACATATAAGAAGTTACCATCTTTAATTTGGTGTGGAAAACCTTCTGGGTATGGGATTTGGGTGGCTATAGTTTCATTTTGTTCATTGTTAGTAGCTATTTTAGATACTTATCAATGAGAACTTGATTTTTAGTATTATTAGTTTGTTTGATGGTGAAGAGTGCTGACATTGATCATGAACTCTGTGTTTTCATTTTGAACTTCCATTGTTATAGGATTCCTATCAATTTTTTACCCAGTAAAAGAGATTGAAATATGAAGTTTGGTAAAGCATTTAAGAGAGAAATGGTTCCTGAGTGGACGGAAGCTTATATGGATTACAGTGGTCTTAAAAGAATACTGCAAGAAGTTTTGCAACACAAGAACGAAGAGCAAGCCTCAACACCCTCGAGAGCTCGAATATCCTTGCACAGAGCTTTCAGTGGACTGAATCAACAGCCTAAACATGTTCACAGAAAGAGTGACATTGAAGACCAAGTGATAAATGTGAACATGTATCAGCAAGATGGTTCTAGGAAGCTTTACAACACCGAATTCCTGGGGCAGTCTGAAGATGGAGGAGATATTGAGGCAAAATTTTTTAAGAAACTTGATGAAGAACTCAATAAGGTTAACACCTTCTACAAGGACAAGGTGGAGGAGATGGTCGATGAAGCATCTTTGCTGAATAAACAGATGGATGCATTGATTGCATTGCGGATCAAAGTGGAAGAACCTAATGTTGATCTCAACTCTTCAAGGATTAGCTCCATTGGTGTTGCTACGAGTCCGTTGAGGACATGTGGTGAGGAAAAATGTTCAAAGCATTTTCCACTTTTCTGAAGTTGTTAACAAACTACACGATTATTTTTGTTTAACTGTTATGTCTTTCTTGAAAATCCAATGGAACACGATCATTTATGTTTAACTGTTATGTCTTTCTTGAAAATCCAATGGAATATACTCAATGTTTGATGTTACATTTTACAGTATTTTCTTTCAAACTTGTGCAGAAATGGAAAACGAGAATGGGATGGAAATGGGCAATACTTGGTTAACGGAGGACTATACTAACTCTCAGAGTGGTAATGTAGTTTGCATGTCTTCTAAAGACAATTGGCCCTCTTCTGCATCTATGAGATTCAGCTGTATCTTCTAAATTTTTAGAACACTTATGCTAATATGCAGGAAGTGGGCATATAGAATTGAACATCGGGAAAGATGCAGGCAGTGATGTTGGAGAAGAGTCTGCTAGTAGTCCTGAAGCAAGTGAAGTAGGTACTACCACTGGCTTCCCACAAGAGGGTAATACGGATAACAGCAGTGAAAATCCTTTGAAAATACTAGATCATGTGAAAATTAATAATACAATGGATTCTCCATTATCCACCATAAAAAGGGTGTTCAAGGATTCAAAAGAAGAGGACCTGAGCTTCAAGAAAGAGGAACTTAAGAAAGTTGAGGAAAGGCTGCGAGTTGTTTTCATTGAGTTTTACCAGAAAATTCGTCTGCTGAAGCACTACAGGTGATAATTATGAACCTATTTATTCTCCTCCACAACAAAAAATCTTACTTTCATCATTATTGGAAAATTCACATGCTCATCATTTGCAAATGATTGAACCAGTTATATGAACCTTGCAGCATTTTCCAAAATCATGAAAAAGTATGACAAGGTGAGACTTGGTTTTTCTGACGTAACAGCCATACTTAATTGCTACAGTATAGTGAGCAAATGAGAAGAACTAAAAACCTTTTGTGTACTTTATGCACTTATTCTACGTCATCCAACCAGATTACTTCAAGAAGGGCAGCCAGATCATACATGAAAATAGTGGATAACTCTTACCTTGGCAGCTCTGATGAGGTACAATGATGTAATTTTTCTTACCATACCGAAGCAAGATGATCTCTGTTACTCTGTTAGTGACCAATCATGCGTTGTTGCTCCTCTGAAGCGATTAACTCTAATCAACGGAAAAGGGTCACCATTCATGTGACTGTGTTTTTGTTGATCGAATATGCTCTTTTATAGGTAACTCACCTCCTTGATAAGGTGGAAGCTACATTCATCAACCATTTCTCCAATGCGGATCGTAGAAAAGGGATGAAGTCATTGAGGCCAAAAGTTAAGAAAGAAAAGCACAGCATAACTTTCTCTTCAGGCAAGTAATACAAGAAATAATGGCAAAATGCTTGAAAATTTCAAGATAAATTTATCCTACTCAAGTTTGTGAGCTATCAACTTCAGGATTTTTTTCTGGTTGCTCGATTGCACTATTGGTTGCTGTAATTTTGAGAATTCAAGCTCGCAAGCCACTTGGTCAAGAGGGGGGTGCCTCATATATGGTCAACATTTTCCCACTTTACAGGCAGGAGAAGCCATGAACGTTTAGAAACTTCTGTTATAAATTGGTTTCTTCACTATTCTTCAATAGTCATTTGCTTTCTCTGACAATAATGTTGATCTCCTTGCAGCTTATTTGCATATATTGTACTTCATATGCTCATGTATGCTGCAGACACATACTTCTGGACACGTTATCGGATCAATTATCCGTTTATATTTGGTTTCAAGCAAGGAATTGAACTGGGTCATCGAGAAGTTTTTCTCTTAAGCAATGGTCTTGCAGTACTTGCACTAGCCTGTTTCCTGGCAAATCTACATTTGGATATCCACTCGAGAGTTTCAAATTACAAAACAGTCAATGAACTGGTTCCTTTGACCTTGGTTACTGTAAGAGTCTATATCTAACTTGGTCATTCAATGAAATACGTTACATGTTATGCACATAACTTATTGACTTACTTGAACATTTCTTGTCGATATACTGCGTTTGTTTTGCTACATGCCTCTCTATTCCAGGTGGTTCTCGCCATACTTATTTGCCCATTTGACATCATATATCGTTCAAGTCGTTTCTTCTTTCTTCAATGTTTGTTTCGCTGCATATATGCACCACTATACAAGGTAACGAATAAAAAGTTAGTTAAATACCTTTGCAAGTAGACTATACAGAAACAGTAAGTTGAGGTTATGTGCAGGTCAGACTTCCAGATTTTTTCTTGGCAGACAATCTTACTAGCCAGGTAGACACTGTAATCTGTTCGTTGTCGGCAGGAAAAAATTTTCAACAATTCTGGAAATTTGATTGTGATCTTTACTTCTCTTTAACTTTAGGTCCAGGCCATAAGATGTGTTGAGCTGTATATCTGCTACTATGGTTTAGGGGAGTACTCTACAAGGCAAAACAAATGTCATAGTCACAGTGCCTATAATGTTTTTTATTTTGTTGTTGCTGTTGTGCCGTTTTGGCTTCGCTTTCTACAGGTAACATCTTGTCTTCATTAAACTATTATTAAAGATGTGCAGGTTCAGATAACAAGTTTCCAATTTTTATGGATGAATGCACTTTCCAGAATATGATTGTTTGACAGATGTTTGTTTCATCTCTTCAATTCCTTCCATCATCTTGATTGATGGGTCAAGAACCAGTTCTGCTTTCTAATCTTATGTTGCATTATGTCTTATGTCACTACTTCAGATTCAATTAAGCATTTTGCAATCCTAAGCTTATTAGTTACTGCTATAACTTGCCAGAATCAATATCAGCTTTATTCTTGAGCTTGAAAGATGATATTCCATTCCCTTGTGATCTCAACTCTTAGGATCAGGTAGTTTGGGGTTACCAGTGGAGAGATATTTGATTAGCTATTGACACAAACTTGTTATATGTCACCTTATAGTGTCTTCGGCGATTGTTGGAAGACAGAGATGCGATTCACGGATACAATGCTTTAAAATACTTCTTAACAATAGTTGCAGTTCTGGTTAGAACAGCTTTTGAGCTAAAGAAGGGAACAACATGGATGGTGTTGGCATTGGTTAGTTCTGCTGTTGCAATAATAATGACGACATACTGGGATATAGTACAAGATTGGGGACTCCTGCAAAGGAACTCAAAGAATCCTTTTCTGAGAGACAAACTAATGATTTCACACAAAAGTGTCTACTTTGCAGCTATGGTAACATATCTTCCAAGGAAAATGGATTCATATAGTCCATATACTCAAAACTGATCCTGCATTCTAATTACAGGTTTTGAATGCTCTTCTGAGAATTGCTTGGCTTCAACTGGTACTAGAATTCAATCTGCAGGGTCTTCACAAAGTGGTAGTTTCAATGCTGATAGCTTGTCTAGAGATTGTTCGTCGCGGCATATGGAATTTCTTCAGGTACCATGTCAATCATGTCTTTGATTACTACAGGAATCCAACTATTAAACAAGTCCATAACCATCTGGATCATATGTTTCTTGGCCTACAATTGAGTATACACTTACTTTTCATTGTTGTTAATGATGTCTTGACATGAATATGCTGCTCTGACTACAATTTATAATCGTTCAGGTTGGAGAATGAGCACTTGAACAACATTGGCAAGTATCGAGCATTCAAGTCCGTCCCCTTACCATTCAATTACTATGATCCCGACACTGGTAAGGACGATTAAGCAACTGATATTACCACATTGTATTGATAAGCACAGTTGGAGAGCAGTACAATGGAGAGTTGTATGCTGCGTTCGAGAGCGATCCATGCGTTCCCGACAGAACTGCCAAGAACGAAATGTGATCATATACACAAAAAGCTTTAGGAACTACAAGGCTCAGCTAACCCAGTTTGATGGGTGCCTTTGAAATATTGCTCATTTTCCAGCAATCATTAACACATATCCAAAGTTTTCAAGAACTTTCAGATCAAAACCATGTTTTTGTTTCAACTTTAGAGTTCATCAGCTACAGCAGTTGCCAATTAGTTTTAGCTCAAATGACATAACTCCTACCATCCACTAAAGATGGCCTTCACAGAAATGGCTTGGCTAATCATATGATAGAATAAGAAAAAAGAAAAAGAGGACTTTGACTTGAACTAGTCCAAAATTTTCTTGCTCAAACTCAAACAGTAGATATAAAACTAATCCCAATTCAGCTTTTAAGCTTAAGTTGTGGTTCCAACCTACAATTTAAGAGGTAAAAGATATAAATATATAACCTTTTTTCAGTTTAAGAAATTTTAGAAAAATTTGTTGATTTTTAAAATTCTTAAAAACTTTTTTTTCTAGTTTTTAATTTTTTTTTTAAATTCTTTCCTTTTGACTTTGAATATAAAATAATAACGAAATATGAAATATGAACATTATATATGAACTTGTTACTGATGCTAAAAATTGAGAAAACATATAAGAAGAGAGAATATCAAATATTTTAAAAAGATAAAAATAAAATTAAAGAATTTTTTTATACATATTAGAAGCTCCTAAAATAATTAATATTAAAAAATAGATTTATTTTCTGACAAGATAAGAATTTTAAAATTTTAAAATTTCAATTGGTATATAAAGAACTTAAAATAAGATTAAAAAATATTATTTTTGTATATTAAAAAGATTGGACTTTAATTTTAAATAAAAAACAGTTGGTTTATTTTAATGTATAAAAATTAAATTGTTATAAAAATTAATTGATTAATTAATAGATTAATCGATTTTTAATAAAAATTATTACAAATAAATAGAATTGATAAATTAAATGGTTTAAAATTTTTACCATTAAATTAACAAAATTATTCAATTTTTTAATTATTAAAAAATTAATTAACAATTTAAGGACAAAAAAGAAAAATATTTGAAGAAAAACATCAAAATTAATTAACAATAAAAGAATTGAAGAGTCAGAGTGTAGAAAAATTAAAAAATGGAAAGAAATAAATAAAGGGTTACTACTTGAAATAACTCTTGATAGTTTTTGCCCTTAAACCCTACTCCCAATGTCCTCTCCCAAAACCCCGAAGACAGAGCCAACCACCGACTCTCCACCACCGGAAATACTCACCGACGGCGGCTCCGGTACGAAAACCCCAGGTGACTCAAATAATCGAAAACAACCCATTGAAACGAATAACGACAACAGCCAAGATCAAGCTGATGAAGATAAAGAAGAAGAAGAAGGAGAGTGCGGGTTCTGCTTATTCATGAAGGGCGGTGGTTGTAAAGACAAGTTCGTCGCGTGGGAAAACTGCGTGCGAGAGAGCGAGAGCAAGAACGAAGACCTTGTCGAGAAGTGCTTTGAGGTTACTTCGGCGTTGAAGAAGTGCATGGAAGCTCATTCCGATTACTATGAACCCATCTTGAGGGCGGAGGAGAAGGATGAAACTGAGAAGGAGTTGGACGAAACAGATGAACCAATCGACGCTAACAAATGAACAATCTTTTAGTTTTTTGAAGAGATAATATCTTCGGAAAAATTCATTATATTGATGTTGAATCCATTTTTGTTGATAGAGCTTTACTTTTTCTTGTTTGTTGATCTTGAATTGAAGTTACTGACTTGGTGAGAAGTCAGTTCTCAAGTAATGGGCGTTTCGATAATACTCAAAACCCCAATCTCTTGTGATCAGCTAAGTTCTGCAGAGGTTTATACATAACTATAAGCGTTGGAACAAAAGAAAAAAGAAGAGCTAGATATGTAACTTGCATTTTCTGGAAAAAATCGTTGCACAAACTTTTACTAGAACTAAATGAATAATTATATCAACACGAGAAGAAAGGGAAAAAAAGAAATGAAAAATGGCATCATTCACATTTAGTAGCTTCCTTTCTGCAGCATCTCAATTGTGTGTGTATTGTGTATATACTAGTTATTTTGAGGACCTTGTTGTGGATACCAAATGGTGGAAACATCTAGCTGAGCTCTTAAATTTGTTGCCATCACCTTACAGAACTTGAGTTTGCCATAGCAAGCAAGTCTTTACAGCTTGACCCCTCGCAAAGGCACTCTTGAGGATTAGCATAAAAGTAATCTTCTTCCTTGGGCCGATCGGGAATAACCCTCCGGTGAGTTGGCTGTCCCATCCTTCTTTCGTGTGCCTCTCGAACAGAGACTGCAAATTCATTCCATGAAAGTGTCCCATTCTGATGCAAATCCAGTAATGTTACAAGTCTCTTGCGATCAAGCTGGATCGTCCTCTTGAACCCAAGGTACCTAAATGAGGTACAGTTAGAGATTCAGAAATTTCTTTTCTACACAAATGACACCTCTCTCTCCTTGTTAAAAATACGATTGCATACCTGCGGTGACCTTCAACAACCTTTGCCATGTTCCCGTCATAGGTAGGAATGAAAGTATTGCTAGATACTGACACCATGAAATCAAGTGCAGCCATTTGAGATGAATGATTCTGAAACTGCTGCAGCTCCACTTGATCTAACAGCATTTCTTTCCGCACCTGGAAACAACAAAAAGAATCAAGATCCAGATGCATGACTAGCGCCCAAGCAAGATAAAACCAAACTACTTTTGTAACATAAAACTAAATAAAGCAAAAATTTCATGCTAGAAAAGTAACATTCAATGACCCCATGAGATTATTCCAAAAGGCATTAAATGCATTTCTCTACAATTGGAAAAAAATCTGAAGGATACTACAATATATACCACATTCACAAGCATTTCACCACAAGATGACAAATTATTGAAAGAGGGAGTCAGCAACTCACAATCCGAGGGAATGCAGCTCTTAGAGCTGCAAGTCTTCGTTCACTGCCATATATCTCACCAGCTGCAATATATATTTGTGTTTCCTTGTCAAAACCCATTGCTTGTAATATTAGAGCAGCCTCCTCAGGTGTTAAGGGGCACAACCCTTGCAATCTTCTCTCTTCAGAAACTATCTCTTTCTCTCTCCACCAAGGGTATGCATACCTGATTAAATTTGCAATGCAATATCAATCATCACTAACTCTTTGATCATGATTGATAACTAAAAGTATGGACGAAGAAAAAACTTTTGTTTATCTCCTTCGATGCACAATGCAGATACTGAAAAAGACAGGCTAAATGACGCCATTTGGTCAAATTTGACAAACTTTGAGAGGCTATACAAGACTGATAGTTTTTCAAATCATTTGATAGGATTGTAAAAACTGTTACTTCATTTGACTAGTTAAAATTTTTCCTATCAACTATTTAAACACTGAGTACCCATCTTCTACTGGCACTGACTAGGAAAAGACAAATGCATCTTGATAAGAATACTTGAAAGTGTTAAGTTTCAATAACAACAGACCTTAACCGCTTAAGTTCGTCAGCTTCTTCATTGGTGCAGCCATGAGTACAACCTGAGAAAGCCAACATGTCCATCTCATACCTCAAATGCAATGCCACATACGGCCCCTTGTCTTGAAGAATGCGAACCAATTTGTATCCCAATTTTTCAATCTGCGGAGTAAATTTTAGTGCCTGAAAATTCACGCGGCATCTGAGTTTCTGTAATTCAACTGACAGCCCATTGTTTGCCAAGCGTGCATCAGTTTTGTTGAAATGCAGCACCTTTAACTTGCTGAAAAGGGGCAGAATCTGCATCATGACATAAAAGCAGATACTAGAATTATCATATGAAACAGATATCAACATTGTAACACATTGATTCGCCAAAAGATCAAATTGCAGTGCAGAAATTGATTTCCAAGATAGCTCAAAGATGCAAGATTCTAAAACTTTATCTTACCATCCCCAATCCATTTAGTTTAACCTAATGAATACCAAGTGAGAAAGAACCAAAGGTATTCAAACCTGTTGCAAGTAATACGTTTCATTAGACCAGCTAACTGGTGGCATCTCAAATATTTTGAACTTGAATTTCCTAGAAAACCTCTTAGGTAGTCTTCTGACAATCCGAACTTCATCTCTTAGCGAGTTGATGAAATGTTGCACATCGAAAATGTCCTCAAAATTACTGCAATGAGAATTAAAAGGGTTAACATTAAAGAAGTTAGAAACATGAATGTGATCTAACTTGCCAAGAACAAATGTACCTGGGGTCAGCCCAGAAAGATGTCTTATCAAGCTCCGGAACAACCAAAGTGAGATTCAAAAGTCGAGCAACAGCAACCATGTCACAGATCTGAGATGCCAAACTAACCAAGTCAATAAGCTGAGAAAATCTTAGAACATCAAACAAAAGAAGAAGTACAAACCGCAGCACGCATTTGATTCAGGCCTCCATTGCAAGACACCTTAAGAAAACCTTGACTTGTATAGTTTCCTGCAAAAAACAGCAGAAATTGAAAATTTATCTCCTGGGATGAATGGATGGAGGTAAAAGACATCTATAGAAAAATGTATGTGTCACATTGTCTGATACTCTAGTCTAGATTCCATATATAGGTTAACAGACAACTAATACCACATGAGCTTCCGAGGAATCATGCAAAGATTCTAACTACTATTGCACAAAAAAGGAATCTTTTCCTTTTCCAATTCATGTCAATTCCATATCCATTTATTATCCACTTCTAATGAGCACAAGTATCCACATCACAATCATCGCAGAACACCCTGTAATCCCCTTTTAATTTTTTAGTTCAATTTTTAAATTTTTAGTTTGATTTATTTTAATAATTTTTATTGTTAAACATTAATTG
>JAOQMM010000001.1:1461615-1477753 GCA_027563515.1 Erythroxylum platyclados
TATATTTAAGCTTTGTAGAAGAAATAGTTACCCCCAAATATTTGAATAACGGTGGTTGCAGACGAAGACCCGTGATAAAATCTGTTTTATATTCTATTATAAACGAGGTTCAAAATACCGTTTAACCCTGAGTTCAATGAAAAGAGTATTGACAGCTGATGCTTTTAATAGTCTTGTACCCAGACTTTACATGCAACAGCATAACTTCAATTTGTGTTTAAACTCATTTGTAGCTGACCATGTACAGGAACACATTTCAACAAGTATATCACATACGCATTACAGAAAAAAAAAGGTACCCAGAATGGTTTGAATGAATGGATGCATCTGAATTTCAGATGTTCAATGATGTTGACCTTGATATCAATAATATTGGATTATCAAGTAACATTTTCAGTACAATATTTACTTGTAATAAACCTCCTAAGACCGCTCATACTTCCATACAACTATCTCGATCTCAAACCGAGTCAGTCCTGATCTTCAAGGGACCGTTTTCGAGCCCCTAAGTTGCGCTCTAGACTTTGAGGTACCGGAGGAGTCCTCCCCCTCCTAAATAGAACAGCAAGTGCCCTCATTTTCTGGCAAAGATCAAATATCTGCAACAAATTCATGGGGACAACTAAATTACTAAACATACATACATTGCTGTGACAAGATAAAAGGTTTCTGAATGCTTCTTACTGATGAGGCTTCAATTTCAGCAACACCTTCACAACCTTTACCTCCTCCCTGTAGTAAATCACAGTACTTCACAGCTTCATTTTCATCTTCAAACACCTGCAGCAACATTTCGGTTTTTCAATTAAACAAACAAGATTAGATGATACGAGACATAATCAAAACCAATTTCAAGTGTTCACATGTGTTGGTGATGTGCAAGGTAGCTAACTACTCAAGGATTTGGCAAGCTCAAACAAGCTAGTAACAACACAACAACAACAACAATCTAGTGAAAGTTTCGTTGATACGCAGGATCTAGAGAGGTCCAATAGTACGCAACCTTACTCATAACTGATAAAGAGGCTGCTTTCAAAAGTTCAAACAATCTACTAACTATAATATGCCCATCAATCATCAGCCACGGAACTTTTTCGTATTCTAAAACGGTTTCTTGCTTTCACTGTGTAGCTATATTTCCAGTGCACAATATCGGTGAAAAATCAGTATCTAAGAGGAATAACTCACCAGTACTCCTTCCCTCACATCCTCTACAAGCATCCGGAACTTTGTTCCGGTCCTTGATTGTTTAGCTTGATTGCCTATTCCAGACCTCCTCTTTCCTCCTTTGGAGAACAGAAGGCCAAACTCTCTTTCAACTTCACTGTTTCAAAAGCAAAGCCTGAGCTCAGCTACAAGGATGTTTGGAAACAAAAAACAAACACACCATGAAACAATTCAGACCTGCGGTTTCTTCGAGTTTTCATTGTGCACAACTGATTTTCCCTATGGGTTAGTACATATAGGGGCTTTGAAGATTCCCTCCATGGATTTGCCTCCAACACTAAAGAAGAATCAAAGTGAAAAAAAACAAAGCTTTATCAAATTTTGAGGTCAAGAACTTGCAGAAAACATCATACAACAGAACGACAAATGCAAAACCGATAGCAATATAGCTAAATTACTGATATTCAATCCAGGAATATGAATCACCATTCACATACTATAGCTAAAACACCCGGAAAGTGTAATTAGAAGAACAAGAAGTTCAACAATTCTCATCCAGAGTAATCAAAAGGGCATGTACATAAACTCCTCAGAATGCTGAATCCAAAATAATAAACCTTTCAGCAACAGAAACCCCAACTTATGTTTCCAAAAGAACAATAAGAGTAAGCAAACTGAGGTAAGGATTAAGGAAAAGTATTGAACAAAACTGAAAACCAGAAATTACCCGAACAACCCACAATCTTTTGAACAAGTTTAAAAGGAAGAGGACGAGGAGAGTACCATCATAGCTACTGCTATCGAAACTCTGATGAAGATGCCTACGCATATCGTAAGCACGCGAAGACACCTGCTTTACAAACTCATCGGAGGTCCTAGGAATGGTACCGTCCAAGTGAAGAGCTCTCTCAACCTCTTCATTTTCTTCTTCTCCATCTCCAATACCGTTCCTTGATCTACAACGAATATATCCCCCACGTGTGCTCCTGTACGATACAGAAAAAACAGAGCAGAGCCGAGGAAGACGACGGTGATTGGTATTAACGGAGAAAGAAGAAGAAGCAACGGTGGAGACTTGACGGCGGCGACGTTGCAGAGATGGAAGAGGGTTACTCGGAGGAAGGACCATTGACGGCGATACAGTCGCCAATGAATCCATCATCTTGGTAAGCTTGGAGAATTCAGAAAAAGAAACTACCTTTGGATTGATCAATCACACACTACAATACTTCTTCCGGTTGGTAATGGAAGGAGAACAAATGGGTGGCTTTCAGGATTTGGAATTAAGTGTATTGGAAGAAGAGACAAAGGGGTGAGGTGGGTGAATGTAGAAAGAAGAAGTGGCACGGCGGAGGAGTTTTTGGCGTTAAAGACTCTGACTTTAAGACGGCGGTTGTCCAGAGGAGAACGAAACAAACGGAAGAGTTCGTAATGTGAATCTTTTCTTACTATTTAGTTTTCTTTTTTTTTGAATCTTTGGTGGATATTTCTTTGGAACGGTGGGTCCATTCTCAAAGCCTCAATAATAATAATAATAATAATAAATTAGTGCCAAAACGTGGGAATGTGTTTGTCCACGTGTGATGTGTCCATATTTTATATTTATTTAAATTAATAGCTATTTTATAAAATACTTTAAAGATCCAAAAATTAAAAAAAGAAATTTAAAATTTGAAAAGTTCAACCGATATCAAACTATCATAAAATTTGCTAAATATTAAATAAAATTAAAGAATTTAAAATATAATTGAAAAATATTGTTGTTATTAATCGAAGAATTTAAAGTTTAATTAAAAAATTATAAAATAAAAGTTATTGATTTATTTTATTTTATAAGAAATTATTAATTTACAAAAATTCACTGATCAATTAACAAATTGATAATTTTTTAGCGACAAGAATTATTAAAATAAATCGAACCGAAAATTAAAAACAGAATTGAAAAGTTGGACAAGGATGAATTAGCGGACCTCATTTTACTTTTTTTATTTTTTTATTTTAATATTATTAAATAATAATTTAAATATTTTTATAATTTACATTAAAGTAGATTAACTATACATTAAATAACTATATCTTTTAGAAAAAAATTTTAAACGTTTGAGTATAATTAAGTAAAAATTATAAAAAAACAATATCAACTATTTTTTGTAATTTCTATGAATACATTCATATGGAAAAATTTTATATCCATATCTTCATTTTGTAATATCTTTATTTACAATAATTTCATTAATTGTTTTATTTAACATAATTTATACTATGTTTGAAAATTTTTAAACTTTATTTCAAATAAATATAAAGAAAAAAACAATATATTATATTTTGGATCTTTTTTCAGTATACCAGTATTTATACTTATGTTCTATTGAAAGAGTTCATCATTATACAGGTCAGTTTTAATATCAAATTAGAATTTTTAGTTTCACTTTAGTTTTACAAATGAATTTATTTTGTATATTAATTTTATAAATATATTTATTTGAAAGAAATAAATAATGTCTTGATCTTATATACATAATTAATATTTTGTGTAATTTTTTATAAATATTTATTTAGTAAAAGCATAAAACATGATGTCCTATGTTATAGTGTGTTTTCTCAAGACAATCACATTTTCACGAATTTAAGAACCACAGAGTTGCATCTATCGATGAATATAACAACAACAATCCAATAAAAATTTCACTGAATGCTAAGCTTGAAGAGGTCTATTAATACGCAGCTTCATCCTTAACTAATGGAGAGGTAGTTTATAAAATTTAATCAATGAATGGCCGGATAAAAGATCGAAAGTACATGATGTTAGATTGAGCAATTCAATTAGTAGTAACACCAACTTAAGATCATTAAGGAAAAGAAGATAAATTCTAACTCCTATTTAGAGGTAAGTTCAAATCCTGAAACGTATAATCTACAAGCAAAATGGCAAAAACCTGCCAAATTCTCAGTTCTAGGACTCATGAACAACACTTCTAGGACTGCCTTTTCCACATCAAAAGAGGACTGAATCGCCAGAAATTGGAACAAAGAAACAGAAAATCAAATGATTTTGCTTTAATGTAGAATGACAGCCAGAAGGTACAGGATAGAATAGTACAATCTTGGTATATAATGACAACTAAATACAAAGTATGCACACAGCAAAGTACAGTTTGATTCTAAACAATTTCAAGAATATTAGTGATGAAAAACTTTAAATGATATGATAAGTATGATCGCAAGCACAAGGGCAGCAATTAGAGAGCCAGCAATCCACTTGTTTCTGGTTATTCTTCTAGACATAGAAGCTAAAACTTTCTTGCTCTTGTCAATGGCATCATCTACTCCATGAAGCTGCAAACCGAAAAGAAAGGGAAAACAGAAGAAAACAAAATTTGTATAAAATAATCGATTATCTATTTCGGTTTTGCCTATTTTGACAGTATTGATCAGAAAAACCCGATGCAAGAGTAACTATCATAAAACTTGTAGCTGATGAGAGTTACAGCTGATAGCATGGTCTGATAACAACTAACATCCACCAGGCAATGAAAATCAAGTAAATGTGAAATATGGGGGGATCATAGTCTATCATTCAAATGGTTAATTAGTAGAAAAGAAAATATATAAAATAATCAATTACCTATTTCACTTTTTTCCCATTTTGACATTATTGATCTGAAAAACCCGACGCAAGAATAACTATCTCATAAAACTTGTAGCCGATGAGAGTTATAGCTGATAGCATGGTATGATAACAAATAATATCTACCAGGCAATGAAATCAAGTAAATGTTAAATATGGGGGGATCATAGTCTATCATTCAAATGGTTAATTAGAGGAAAGACCATGTATAAAATAATCGATTATCTATTTCACTTTTTGCCCATTTTGACAGTATTGATCTGAAAAACCCGACGCAAGATTAACTATCATAAAACTTGTAGCCGATGAGAGTTATAGCTGATAACATGGTCTAATAACAAATAGTATCTACCAGGCAATGAAAATCAAGTAAATGTGAAATATGGGAGGATCATAGTCTATCATTCAAATGGTTAATTAGAAGAAAAGACCATACATATCATACCTTGTCGTGAGCATGTAGAAGAGTCTGGCGCTGTTGGTGCAAGTCTTCAAGAATTGAGATCCCAATCTCTTCCGTCTCCAACACGGTTCTTCTACTCTCCTTGATTCTGTCACCGGACTGATCAAGTCTCTCAACTGACATAGACAATCTCTCTCTTTGATTTGCCGAAACCTGTATCATCAATACCCAATGTCTTAAAAGTTATCAACTAGACAAATCTAACAAAAGAAATATGCATCTCATCTCAAATGAAAATAATTTGTGCAGCAAAGTGAGTATCAGCAATCAGGCCAAACGAGAACATAATCCAAATTATCAAGTTATAAGGAACTATAAATCTTCTAAGTTGAAACTATAGTGCAACACTGAGATGTAATCCCAAGAGCAATTTAATATTAGTTTACAGATTTCCCTTTCCCCAAAGGAACTGAGCATGAGTATGCCTACCGTATATGTTAAAGGAAAGATGACAATCTCGATCATTTTCAGATAAATGCAGTGACAAGTGCTCAAAGATCACAAAGCAACAAACTATTCCAAATTCCTTGATTTATGAAAAGAGATACATAACAGCATATACCGCATGAGTATCAGCCAATCCCGACTCCAACAACTCATCATGGTTAACCTGATTAGGGTTACCAGACATTGCCCTCTTGAATTCCTTCTTCAACTTATTGAGATCAGACTTATACTCCCTTAGTTTGGCCAGAAGCATAGCTTTGACACTTGGCTGCAAACTCCTAGCCTCAAGGTCCATCTTTCTTACCTATAACAACGCACAAAAAAAGGAAAAAGAAATGATCTTGATCTAGAATTAGAATTAGAATTAGAAAAAGAAATGGGAACACAATTTACCAGATTATCACAATCATCGAGACCGGAATTTATCTCAGACAACTTTGCCCTCTTCTCCTCTGCAAAAATCAAGACGACCCATTTCACCAAATCATGATTCAACCAAAAGCACAGAACTTAGAGGGGCCACCTACCTCCATTTGAAAGAAGAGAAGCAGAGTTACATTTTCTGGAGAGATTAGCAGAGAGCTCGCAGTACTGACGCTCATATCCTTCAAAAACCTCGCTCATGATTGCAACTCCGAAGAGGGTAATCAATCTTACAAGATTTGTTTGGATCTTGAACTTGGAAAAATCAGAATCCAACAGCAGAATTGGAACAGAAGATTTGTCGGAAACGCAATCCAGTAAAAACACGTCAACCTTTTGTCTCCATTGACTTCGTGTTGAAGAAAAAGGTGTATTCGTATTCTCGCTTGATCACCTTAAACGCTGCGTTTTACTCCTTTACCTTCTCTTCCTAAGTCCAATTTCATGTATTGATAAATTAAACATTTTTAGACTCATTCCATCTTAACAAATAAAATTGAAGATTTAATTAACTAAAATTGATTTTAGATGTTATAATTAATAAGAGTTTAAGTAAAATATAGGGTTAAATATTTAATTAACTAAAATTAATTTTAGATGTTATAATTAATAAGATTTTAAGTAAAATATAGGGTTAAATAGGTCAAATTCCTGTTATTTAATACTTTCTTGAGTTAATTCTTACTATTTAAAATATTATAATTTTACAACTTAAAATTTAAAATAGTATCATAATTTGACTTATTAATATTATTTAAAAGTGTATAAAATTAGAAAATAGTTTAAAACACAACATATGAATATCCATACAAATTAAAATGGTATAGAATATTTAATTTAGTATCATTTGTGATTAAAATTAATATTAAATAAGAACCTAAAATTTATGTACCATGTTTATTATTCCATTCTAATTAATTTATAATAAAATTAGTAACGTTCTCATACTTATTATTTTATTCTAATCAAATTTTAGGTAACATTTTTAATCTTGTATTTTTTTCAATATTTATCTCAGTCAGTATTATCATGTAAGAGTGAAAATACCAACATCAATAAACTAGTACGCAAAGTCTGAAAAAATCTTGTAATATACAGTCTTATCTCCAACTGATAAAGAAACTATTTTCGATATGTAAAAGGTGAAGATAGCAGCAACAATATAAAGCTTCAAACTATTCACTTCTGTACAGTACACTAATAAGCAAGCCGGTAAAAAAAAATATAGGCCTACATACATTTTTTTCCCCTCCCACAGTTCACTAATACACTAATCATTCATCTCCATAAACATGTATGATCCTAGAAAACTATTATAGAATCTTCAGAGACATTTCCAGTAAAGTAGGGGAGGAGGTTGAGGGCCTGAACAACCTGTTTCCATCTCTAAATAAGACTTTGAATCAACATAACCAGCAGTTAAAATTTTCTCACCACCCCTAGTTAATCAAGTCATGTAAACATGGGAATATTAACATCCCAATTCTGAAACAAATTACTCACTATCATGCGTGTATTAACAGACTAATCCCAGTTGAGAGAACACTGCAAGTGTTTAACCTCCAGTTGTATCACCTTCAGAAGCCGGTGATCCTGTTGAAGGAACGGAACCAGCTTCATTGCACGCTGTACTTCCACCTGCCTCACCGTGATTGTGCTGTGACTGCTCCCAATCTTGATCAGGAAACACCTCTGATTGCAAAGATGGAGCCATGTTATTGACATGTAGCCAAGTTAGCTCCCATAGGCTATCCCCACCCAAAGCACTCCTCTGTACCAGTACTCCCTTACTCTTCATTGCAAGCAAGGTGTTCTTAAGAAGCTCTGGCACTACTTCGTGGAGCTTCTCATTCTTCTTCCCTCTTACTTTTACTTTGATGTATTTTTCCATCCGGCTAAGTACTCCCAGCCATAGTTTGCAGAATGTTGTTAACTGCGATAGGTTATGGAGTAATAGTAGAAACACTTTCGACAGCAGTTTTACAGCAATTATTAGTGTTCCTTCCATGTTTCTGTAATCTTTTTGGGACTGTCCCTGGGCTATTTCAAGCAGGTCATCGAGCATTGTGAAGATCACAAGATCAAAGCACTGTATCCACAAACCATGTGGAAGGTTAATGCCACCTATCCCTGTCAAGCACTTTTCTAAGGATGAAAGGGCATGGTTTCTGATATCTTCTCTCTGATCCAAGCATACTTTTCTTAGTCCTCGAATAAGCCTCAGCCACATTTCTCCAATATCCTGAAATAATTTTGTAGCTTCCTCCTCCCCCATTGCTTCCTTGGCGTCATGAGACCACCTTGCTAAACAATCAATAGAACAAGTCATTAGATCTAGGGCCCGAACAGACCTGTCTGTCTGTCCTACCCGAGACTCTGCAAACTGCCTTGCCGCATCCACACAGACAACATAATTTGCTGGTGACAAGTGGACTCCCTCAGACATAATGAACACCAGGGCATCAAATCCGGCTTCAGAAGCTTCTGGATGACGAGCCGTATTCGAAAGTAAGGATGTGATTGTATGCCAACCAATAAGGGTTCTTATATGTGTGGCATTCGCTTTCACTAGGCGACTTACTTCCTGTGTAATTTGTTCACAGTATGCATCAGCAACACGAGGATCAAGCTTCAAAACGAGTTGGAGTGATCTCAAAAGTTCATCTGCCAGATTCTCTTTGTAGGGTAGTAAACGCTGGCAAATTCGGAGGAGTCCAAAAACAGCTTTCTCAACTAATGCACAAGGCATTACAGTCGACTGAACAATGCTGGCTATATGCTCATAAACACCCTGCCATAGTAGGACAATCCTGTCTCGATTGTTCAGAGTAATTGCAATTAGCAACTCCAGGCAGAAAACTGCAGTATCTTCATCCTCTGGAGAGCTGTTCCCTTTTGGAAGCCGCCCTGCAGTCCAGATGAGTGCTCGTGCAAGCTGCAATAATGATATAGCTTGCAAGAACTTACTTTCAGTAAATATGCTATCAATGTGACACTTTTGAATTGTCTGAATAGTGCGTTGATGAGCAGCAAGCTGTTGTTCAGTTGGTTGTGATCGTGGCTCCTCAGTATCAAGAGATAAGAGTTGACTGAATCGTCCCATCAATCCAGAAGATCTCCTAGGTGTTCCCATGGATTGCATACTAACCGAAGACAAAGAGTTTGTGATAGGTTTTCCATGCCCAAGGTCAGGAGAAAGCTCAGATTCGTCAGCAGCATCACTGGCCACACGAGCTGGAAGAAGACCAAGTTTGTGCAACCGCAAAATGCAATCCAGAATATTTCTCCAACCTGTGCGAATATAATCACCATACCTATTTGCAATCGTGAAAACTGTCACAGTTGCCAACCTCGCTTTTGTGTCATCACCAAATGCTAGCACAGGTTCCTCAACAGACAATGGATTCAAGAGAGTTGTGAACTTACATAAAGATACAACTAGATCATCCAATACATCTTCAAGATGATGGCATGCAGAAATCTTTGCAACTGCTAAGAATCCATCAATACATGTCTGGTAAACATCTTCATGGTCTGCATGATCAAACACAACAGAAATAGCAGCAATGGTTGGACCAGACATTATTGCAAACATATCATGATCAAGGTAGGGTCTAGAATCTGACACAATGAACGGAGCCGTTTTCTTGGACTTATTCATTAGATCAATCCAATGGCTTGGACTCATTTCTGGGAAACCAGCTCCTTGCTCTGGAGTTGTGCGGATCTCATTCTTGCAAATCGAGTGGTAAAGTTCTGATAGGAACTCCCGAGGCAAGTCATTGCCTCCATTAATGTGCCTATTGTTGCGAATGAAATCCTCTTCTGTCATCTTTTTCTTCACCTGAACATTGTGCTGGTCTGTGTTGAGCATTATAAGCGAATAAGATAACAAGAGTGCAGCATCCTTGTTAGCTAGGACATGTGGTGACTGCTCATAGTATCGCTCAGAAAATGCTTCAAGCACCCTTTGTATCTTTTGTGATTCTCCTGGCAGTCTAAAAGTTTCCAAGAACAATCGCAAAGCAGTATCCAGATTCATGTCTTGAAAGTCAAAAGTCCCAGCAAACTCATGAAGAACCTGAACACAAAACTCATCATGATTTCCAAGGAAGTCCCCAACAAGATTCTTATCCAATCCAGAAGTATACCTGAAAAAACAGGCCACACTTTGAGGGTCAAGTTTGTCAGGTAAGAGATGAGTTCCTTGAAGAAATTCTAGGCCTTTCTTTGGGTCACGGTTGAAGTGATCAGCTCCAATCATCAACCTTCTCTTTATGTACTTCCTTCGACGGACAAATGGAACCCAGTGATTGGGATCACCATAATTGTCACATTTCACCATCCAGAATGGGGTATACTCCTCAATCTTGGCTGGAGCCTGTTCTAAACTAGCTGATTCATTCCCTATCCTTTCAGCCATACCCTGAATAACACCAATTAGTCCATCCAAAGCAAGAATATGCATAGCAGACAAAGGGCAATTGACCGGAAATGCACTCTTTGCCAACAAGTTGGCTAAGTCTTCAAACACATTACTGCATGTAATGTCACAATCCAAGTTTGCATACATATCCACCATAAATGTCTTTTGCTGACAGAAATCTACAAGAGCCTCCATGGCAACCTCTTGTTGCTGGTATGAAGCACCATATCTGCTCTGTGCAAGTCTCAAAATTACACAGGCAAAGAAAGCCTCAAGCTGTAGTTTGAGTTGAGTACGCAAATGGTTATACAAGTTCAGAACAATACTACATACCATTGAAAGAATAAGTGGGCTCATTGACAACCCAAATTGCATAAGATTACGAAATAATTCATCTTGAATTAAATTCAATAACCTAGGATGCTGACCAATAGAAGGACCACCCAATTCTATTGCTGAATTGATTAAGCTCAAACCAAAAAGGGGCACATCTTCATCAAATGCTATGGTATTTGGTCTAGGACCCATTCCAACATGCTCAACAACATTCAATAAGGAACACAGGAAATGGAATATTTCCACCATACAAGGGACCCCATATGGCTCTGCCATCAGGTTCATATCAAACTGAAGTGCATCTTTACCACTTCCAGTTCCAATTGTATTTTCTTCCATCACACTTGTTCCCAGACTAGTGGAAACACTAGAACCCAAGTTCACAGAGGAAGCCTGACCATCTAATTCAGAACTAGTGTTTCCATTCTCCATTTGCTTATTCCCCAAAGAGTAATCATTGTCAGGCCCACCAATCTGTAGAAGAAATTAAGCTCTCATGTCAGTTATAAAAGCAAAATTCCAGAGTATACAAAGTCATCGGTGTCTGCTACTCAAATTTAACGGTTAAATACTAGGCCTCCAACCCTAACATCCCCACCCAAGAAAAGAATAAAGAAAATAAGAAAAATTTGGGCCATATGATGGTAAGAATAGAAAACATCCATCATTCGTCATACTACCCAATAACCATTTTGATTTTTCACTAATCATACAGTGAATTTTAGTAGATACTCTAAGTCAACCTAAATAAGTAACACATAAATCTTAGAAATTTACACGACAAACCAAGAAGGTTATGCAGCTTACGCCGTATTAATATAAATATACAGAATGATTAAGGTCATATAAGTTGCCTCTCCTCTCATTTACCAAAATGCCAGTCATGCATTTAGAATCTTTAGGAACATCATCTTAACTAAATGCCCTCAGCATGTAGTGGAGGAAATAGTAGTTACAAAAGGCAATCTTTTAGACTGTACAAATAAATATGGATAATAGAGGAATTACATTATTTGTCAATTTAAACTCTGAAGAGTTATCATAAGTGATAAGAGAGAAACTTAATTATTCATACTGGCTTATCCTCTTAACCCCACCAATATATATATATAAAAACCGAAGATTGTAGAATCAGGCACAATAACTACCTTCTGGATAGGAAGGACTCCATTAACCAATGCACGTTCGGTGTTATCAACATCTGAAAGATGAGAAAAAATGCACCTAACAAGTTCTCCCATTGTATGCCGAGCTATGTGCTGTAATGACTCACCTTTACTTCCAGCTTGATGAACTATACGGAAACAAGTGTTCACTATAGTACAAACATGCTGATTACTCAACATGACAGATGCTTTACTCTTCATACAAGCAAGAAGGACCTGAAGTATCTTCATCAGCACAACTTCTTCTGAAGCAGCATCTGTCACCTCAAACCGGCAACTAGTGACAGCATCAACTATCAAATGCATGGCATCTTCAACATTTGTAGTATTTTGATCAATCTCGTCAAGAGTTATTATCTTATAAACAGATGATAAAGCAACCCCGGTAATTTGTGCACCAGTTTCATCTGATCGAATCACATCCAAAAATGGCTGGAGATATACAGCAGGATTGATGGTATGCCACGGATGCTGCCATGAGAAAATTTGTCTGCGCAATGCTTTCAAAGACTGAATCAACGAATGCTCCAGCTGATCATCACCCGACACATAACGACCACCCCATCTTACATTTCTCCTCATGACAGCCAATACAGCACCCACTTCAGAATTAATCATGCACGCTAAGGTCGTCCTGTTAGAATAGGAATTATCAAATTCGCCAGGTTCTTCCTCAATTGCCTTGATTCCAGATTGCAGCTTTTGGCGCCCCATGGTTCTGAAGTACCAAGAGTAGACTTCCCAACCGTATCCGAGTTGACTACTTGCTACACGAGTATGCACACGGTCTAGGCTGAACAAAACTAGAAGTCAAAATCATTTTCAGAGTTCCAAATGTCTGGACTAATGTCGCATTCAGCAAACAAGCATAACTTGTTAACAACACATAACGGGGACATTCTCTAAATCAGTCTCAATTCAAGACTCCATTTTCAAAGGTATGCAAATCCCACCAATAACAACACATAAAAATTTAGGTAATCACTTGAAGCTTCCTTCGCCTACGGTTCAATAAACCCCCAGTGAATTGGGAATTGATATTAAAACAGAAGGAGAGTAAGAACAATGGGTTTTACCTGTTTCTTGAGATCTGTACAGAAGAAAGTGTTAAGTGTGCGTGTCTCTCTCTCTGAGTGATAGAGGGAGAGACCTTGTTCGGAGACACAACAGAGGAAGATGAAATACAAAACTAAAAAATAAGTTTATAAAGAAATAGCTCTTTTACATTAAAAAAATATACATTTTTATTTATATTAAGCAAAATTTTAATATATTTTTAAAATTTTTAACCTGTTACTGTCTGTTTGCATTATGCTTGATAATCGATCGAGTTAGGTTCGAGTTGGGATGTTTAGGTTTAGGTCGGATTCAAAACTCGAATAGACTTAAGTTATTTTTAAATTTTTAAAAATTAAAAATAATATTATTTTATTTAAGAAAATTTAACTTTAAATTTAATTTAAATTTGATCTAAAATTTAACCGAATTAAAACAAATTCGTTGACTTCATAATTGACTTAGCAAGATGGATCAGGTTGACATCTCTCACTTTCTTAAACTAAGGTATGTACTCATATCTTACAGTTTATAAATTTATGTGATAATGAAATGTCATTAGTGTATGGTAATGATTCCTAATGACTTTTTATACGAGGTATTATCAATTATTGGCTTCAATTACTGATGAGAATCTCACACAATCTATTATTCTTTGTTACTTAAGATTCGCAAAAATAGTTCGACTTGATCTAAATCGACCCAAAATTAATAAATCAAACTTGAGTTGAGCGATTTGTAAGTCAAATTTAGATTTAAGAAATCAACCTAAGTCTTAACTTAATGGTCGAATTAGACCTATAAATTTAAAAATAAAATAAAAACGTCGATAGAAATAATTCAACTCGCCTCGAGCAGACTCAAAGTTAACATATCAAACTCAAGCTAATTAAGTTGCACGTTGAGTTTAGGTTTGGGAACTGGCTCAAAACTTAGGTCGATAACCCACACACCTTTCTTCAAAATGACATTATTTTAGCGCCCAACAATTCAAGTCGGGATTCTCAATTATGAAATCTAAAATGATTTAAATTTAAACTTGAAATTCAATCATTTTGAATTTTGTCAACCGAATCATACCTATCAATTGCAATGGGCCGGGTTTGACAGCTTCTACTGGAGACTATGCCGGATTGAATTGGGCTAGGGCTAGGCCTAGACTCTAGGAAAAGCGGACGAACCAGGACGATAATGAAAATGAAAACAATGTTGTTTTTTTTAATATGACATCATTTTTTTTATGTTTGTTAGGCCTTGGGTTGGGTCGAGCCTGGACAGTTCGAGCCCAAACCTCGTATGAAGCTTGTCATTTTAAAAAATTAAGTCTAAGGTCTTATCCAAGGCCTGACCAACCTGGACCCAATTGTCATCTCTAATCATACCAAAATACAAACTCTAGTTTCACAAAATATTAGTTCTAATTAAAAAAAAAAACTTTGCTTAAGCTTAATAATATTTCATCACCTTGTTTTGTGCTATATTATAAGTTTTCTTGTATATTGAAAACTCCAACATCTCTGGCAAAATTACAATTTGATAGCGGAGGAGATGTTAATGCTTCTTAGTTTTGCTCAAATATCTAAATAAAATATTATAAAAAATTAAAATAAAATAAATCAATAATTATGAATTTAAAAAACCATGTATATCAATTGAATATGCGACAAAGTTCTTAAAAACTTGGCTTATTTGTAAAGAAACATTTTACTAATTATAAACTTATATCTTTTAGGAATTTAAACTTTTGAGATAATATAAATAGTTCAAGTGAAATTTATTTAATTCATAAAATTTAAATTTTAAGTTATGCAAAAATCCATATTATGCAAAATGTTTTAAAAAATAAATCAGAAGTTTAATCGGTAAGATAATAGATTTAAAATTTGAAAAGTTTAACCGGTGTTATATCGTCATAAAACAGATTAAACATTGAATAAAATTTTAAAAAATAAAAGAGAAAAAATGGTATTAATAATAAATATTAAAAAAGAGTACCAAGAAAACAATGGAGATGTGAGTGATTATCCTATTACAATTCTTACAAGATCATGTAAGGAGGAAGGACAAAAAGGAGAGAGTTACGAGAGTAGGAGGACAACCATGTATTAAACAGAATAAGTTGTTAAGGGGATAGTAGGATGCTGGTCGTGCATTGCAAATTGTAACCTCTTCACCAGTATCAGCTCACGAAGCTCTCTTATGATGCTTGACTGAAGGGCCTCCCGTGTTGTAATTTGGTAAGCAAAAGAGCCTCGAATTTCTTTTAGGAATTTTTTTAAAAAAAATAATTAAAAAATTTAAAATATGATTAAAAAATATTTTTATTTATCAAAAATTTAAAAATTAATTAAAAAAAGATTTTAATTAATTTATTTTAGATTTTAAGAAGTTAATAATTTATGAAAATTGATTGAAGGGCCTCTCGTGTCGTGTTGTACTTTGGTAAGCAAAGAGTCTGGAGTTTCTTTCTCGTCACGGTCAATATATATACATACATACATATATATATATATATTTATTTATATTTAAAAAATTAAAGAATTTAAAATATAATTACAAAAGAATGTCTTTATTTATTGAAGAATTTAAAAATTAATTAAAAAAGAAATTTTAATTAATTTATTTTAGATTCTAAGAAGTTAATAATTTATGAAAAATAAAATAAACAATTTTTAACAACAAAAGTTATTAAATTAAATTGAATCTAAAAATTAAAAACCGAATAAAAAAGTTGGACAATTTAAGACTTTTACAGTTAAACACATCGAGTCGGTTAAGTTTTTTATCATTAATTATGCATCTAATAAAGACACTTAAAAACATAGCTGAGGTAACTAAAGATTTACTTATAAATAATTAGAGTGAATCATTTGAATTATATTTAGCCTATGAAATTATATAAAATTTATAAAGTTTTTTAATTTATTAAAAAATATTTTATTTATTAAAATAAATAATTTATAAATTAATATTATTTTATATATTTTTAATTATTATATCAAAATTTATTTAAAATTTATATATTC
>JAOQMM010000001.1:1493456-1522110 GCA_027563515.1 Erythroxylum platyclados
TACACCTGAATCATGTCTAGGAAACCAACTTTCTTGAAAATTTTGGCTAAGAAAGACACCTCTTTATAATATATATATATATATTCATCACTTTAGCACTTTTATATTTGGAACTCTCATGTCCAAAATCTTGATTAACATATAAGAGACCATGTTGAAGCTACTCTCAATTTTCTAATGTTTTAAAAATTGAATCGATTCGACCAGTTTAACAGTGAAAAACTTGAACTAACTAATTTTTCGATTCAATTTTAATTTTTTTGTTTGATTTAGTTTAATAATTTTTTATGTTAAAAACCAGTCATTTGATTAATTAATTGTCCTATTTTATTATAAACCAATTAATTTCATTTAAAAATCTCTTTTTTAATTAAAATTTAATTTGTTTAATAAGTAAGGACAATTTTTTATCATTTTCAAATTCTTCAATTTTATTCAATCTTTAATAGGTTTTATGAAAGTCTAATAGTGGTTGAACCTTTTAAACTTTAAACCTTAAACCTTCTGAAATTGGAATTTGCTTTATATCAATAAAGAAACTTTTACTTATTTGACAAAATTTCTTTCTAAAGGTAAAAGAAAGAGAAAATTTTATTCATAAAGAAGTCTTTTTTCATGATATTTAATAAAAAATTGTATTTATTTGTTACTTACTCGACCATAGATCAATGAAGACACATTAAAAATATATGATTGATATGTTATTATATTTTTTGAATATTTACTTAATAAATATTTAAAGAATAAAGTAAAAAATTATCTAAAAAAAATACCAATGTTTTAAATATTTATCTAATGAACATTCAAAGATAAAGAGAATAAAATTTTTTCATAAAAAAGAAAAAGAAGAAACACAAATTTAATGGTCTTTTGATTGGAGATGAGGTACAATATAGTAGATGGTGGAGATTTGTACCTCATTTGCCACAAATTCCACTAAACCTTGTTGGTACCATAAATAGTTAACTAGGAAAGAATTAAAATTATGCACAAGAAAAGAGTTGTATAATTATCATTTTCGTGAATTTTATAGTCATCCAAGTCAATCTTATTTAAATTATTTTTATATATTTTAAATTATTTGTTAATTTAAAATTATATTTTATACAACCTTAATCTTAATGACTATAAAAATGATTAAAATGATGACTATATTTTTAGATTTTATGCTCAATTACATTCTTACAAGTTAATTTCATGGGCATTAGATGTTAGTGATAATAATTTAGAAATGATAATTATTAAGTGAATACAGAATAAGAATTTTAAAAAAAGGTAATTGTACATAAAAGATATTAGCTCACAATTATAAAAAAAATGTAATTTTTTATAAGGATAACAAATTAACCGGTGCTTAATTTTTAAGATTTTTTAATTTAGTACTAAAATTTTAAATGCATAAGAATTTTAAAAGATTGATTACTAAATTAAAAAAATAAAAAATATTCAATTTCAATATCTATTAAACTTCCTCTTAACTTTGACGTTCCCAACACTCTCTGGTTTTTGTGCGTCTCAACCTAATAAGAATACGTACAAAAGCTTCATTATCAAATGGGACATCAGCACCACTAAATCGGCATTGATGCCTCCCACTTCTCACGTCTCTGCAGATTGTGTTCACTGCATATTTCAGTAAACAATAACTTCAATTGCTCATATGCACGCTTGGTGATGGGTCGAGACATGCCAGGATCACCTTACGATGTGGTGGTCTGATCTCCTTTGGTCACGGTAAAATAATGTTATTTTGGCGTGAATGACTAAAATGACATTGTTTTTACACTAAGTTTTGTTTTATTTTATAGATAAAAAATAACGTCGTTTTGTAAACCGAGACTAGTCTAAGAACACCTTAGGATGTGGTGGTTTGATCTCATTTAGTTTGTTGTAAAATAATGTTATTTTAATGTGATCGACTAAAATTACGTTATTTGACAGATAAAAAATGATGTTGTTTTATTTAATCACATCAAAAACGTTATTTTAGTGAGCGCGTTTGAGTCGATTTTCTAAACTTAAATGTAATAAAAATTCAATCAATTCGAATTTGACTCATCAATATTGAATCAAATTAAATTAGTTCAAGCTTACAAATTATCCCTACTTATATGGGATTGATTCAGTTGGTCTAAATGCTTAACAAAGATGATTGATATTATTTAGCTTTTAGTAATAATTATTAAATTTAATTTATATTAAGTAAAATTAAATTATTCATAATTCTTATTAATAATTAATTAAATATAATATTAAATTAAAATATTCATAATTTTTATCAAAAATTAATATATTAAATAATTAAATAATATATATTTATTTGATAGTAAAGTAAATTATGAAAAAAATAACAAAAAAGTAAAATTTACTTTTATAGTTTTCACAATTTTTAAAAATTGGAAGAAACCAAAACTAGAACCAAAAATTAAAAATTCAAATAAATATATTTTTCTCAATTTAAAAACAAAAATAAAAAATAAAAAAATAAAAAAAGAACAAACAGCCTGTAATGAGTGGATTTCAGAAAATGAGTATTATAAATTTAACTTGTATCAAAAAAAGGAAAGCAAGTTGCATTTTGTCACTCATTAAATTACACATAAAACAAAGAATTCAGTCATTTCCAATGTAAAGCTTTGTTGTTACTATAGTCATCATTATCTATAATGTCTGGTTAAATCTCAATCAAGATAATGCTCGATGGCTCCACATTACGGACAAAGATAACGATAAGTAAAGATGGCAATAAGCCGGGCTATTAATAATTTAATTAAGCGCTTAATTAAAGGAGCATATGTGTCATATATGGTAAGAGCTAAGTTTGTTCTTATCTTGATATTGCAATCTTAGCTTTTCTAAACTAAGAATTGTGACGTAATCCTGAAACTCTGACTTTCCACAATCTGTAGAATTTTCAACCTCTGAATGATCCAGGAGAAAGAGAGCACTTCGAAGTTTAAGACAACGACTTGTTCTTAAATCTTATAGACATCGCATGTTCCAATCTCTTGTTCTTATCCATCAATCACTTATTAGTAGCCTCCTCTATAACTTAGAATACTGTCTAGGTCGAAATTTAAATTGATTGAATTTAAGATTGAGTTCAAATTAAGAAAACTAGTCTAAATTAATTAATGTTTTAAAAATCAGACTGAAATTTAAAACTGTAAGATAATAGATTTAAGGTTTAAGAAATTCAACCGGAATTAGACTGTTATAAACCAATTAATGATTGAATAAAATTAAAGAATTTGAAATAAGATTAAAAGAGATTGTCCTATCTATCGAAAAATTTGATGTTTAATTGAAAAAGGAAATTGTTAAATAAAAATTAATTGATTTATTTTAGTTTATAAGAATTTATTAATTTACGAAAATTGACCAATTAATTTATAAACTAATCAGTTTTTAACAATAAGAATTATTAAAGTAAATCGAATTAAAAAGTTGAAAGGTTCAAAATTTTTATGGTCGAACCGGCCAAACCAATAAAGCTTTTTAATCATTGAACTTAATCTAAACAATCCAAATTAATTTGGATTATATAATTTTGCTGCATTTAGACTTGGAGCTCCAACCTAATATGAACTAAAGTTGTGGGATCAAATTTGATTTGACTAGGTTTTGGATTAGTTCGGATTTGAGGGGTAGCTCAAAATCTGACTTAAAAAGTTCTTAATGACCTAATTATTCACTTAAAATAATATTATTTAATTGAAACGATATTATTTTAAACAATTCACTGAGTTCGAGTTTGAATTTCTAATACTATTAGATGGTATAGATTTATAAGAGGTACATGCATGAAGCATGTGCAATTATCAATAAAGACAAGAGTATCTTTAGGATGATATTATGTTTGAGAAGAACATGTTGGTCATGGGGCATAATAATAATAAAAAAGCTAAGAATTCAGTCTTTTTCTAAAAAAAATAATAGAATAATTATAAAGAAAGGATGATGATAAAGAGGCCATCATTCTCTTTCTTTTTTTTTTGATTTCCTTACGCTCTAATTCAGCGAGGAGAAGAAGAAGAAGAACAGCAACAACAACAACAATTCACTAAAAATTTTACTGAAAATAGAGTCTAGAAAGGTTTAATAATACGCAATTTTACTTCTAATTAGTAGAAAACTTAAAAAAAGAACATAATCAACAGCAAAACTAAAACAGACTTAGTTTGGTAAAACTTCTTTTCTTCTCTACAAGTCATAAGTACAAAGCTTTAGGAGACCCCATGTATATATTTAAGTCAATTGTGCTCAGTGTTTGACTAATTTTTTAGTAATCATCATTTTTAAATCAAGTATTTTATTTTATATGTAAGTCAATTCTGCTTAAGTGTTTGACTATTTCTTTTTGTAGTAATCATCATTTTTATATCAAGTATTTTATTTTATAAAATAATATATTTTTACTATTTATAATATTAACGTGACCAATTCGGGTCAAGAGACTTTCTCTCTCCTATTTTTGTGAATAAATGTTAAAATGAGTTTAATAAACAACAATATAGCAATGATAAAAAATGAACTCATCTAATCTATTCAATTGCAATAACTTTAAATCAATCAATTTTTCTATTCAGTTTATTTTAATAATTTTTGTTATTAAAAATTGATTAGTTAATTAATTATTGAGTCAATTTTTATAAACTAACAAATTTTCATTTGTCAGAATAAGCTAGTTGATTTTTATTTAATATTTTTTTAATTAAGTTTTAACTTCTTTTATTAGTAAAAATAGTCTCATTCTTTAATTATATTTTAAAATTTTTATTTTATTAAATTTGTATACTAATTTTTAATACGATTTAAACTTCTTCTTATCCTACCAATATAATTTATGATCTATTTTTAAAATATTGTAACATAGAAGTAGACTCCACTAAGTGGGCATGACGTTTGTAGTACAAACCTTATATAAATATATATAAAAGAAGAGAATAAGGTATGAATTATATCTAGGCTCCACACTAATGATATTGTTCCATCACCACATTCCAACAATGCTTATCCTTAAAATATGTATGGACTGACCCACCTTCCCAAGTGCATAAATCCTCACCCCCACCACCCGTTTATCTTTGTTAATAAAAAAGTTTAGGCTAAAGGGTATGAGTAGTGAATACTAAATACTTTAAAGTCTTTACATTATCAAATCTTAGGGATGACAAAAAGAGTCCAATTCGGTTTGGTTCGGTTCAAACTCAATGAGTTCAACTTAAGTAATTGGGCTCAAATATTTTTATAAAAAATTTTAAATCTTGAGCCAAGTTTAGGCTTGAGCTCGAGTTGCACGGCCTTACAAAGTTCAAAACTCAAAATTTTTATATAAAATAACATCATTTTGAATTTTAAAAATTAAAAAATAAATTTAATCAATCTCAATTAGACTTTGAGCTATCTAAGTTCGATTAGGACTTCGAGCTAACTCATTATCATCCTTTTTTGTTATATTTAAGAAGGTTTGGCCTTTGTGATGTGAATGAATTATTGTGATTGTGATATGGAATGAGGGAATAGAAGGTTCTCTCATTCCCAATCCTTAAATTGGTTCCTTTTCCTAATCTCAAAGGCTTCACATGTGAATAATCACACATAGAAAAGCTTATAGTTGATTAAGATTTTGCATAAAAATCTAGAAAGAAAAAGCATTGGCTAATTATTATGCATAATAGCCATGTCTAGATAGCACTTATGATGAAGCAAGCATGACCATCTACATATATAAACAAGATGATAATGTATAGATGAAGAATAAGGTTAGTAGTCTTAGCTCGATCTAATCCAATTCAATTGATTAATTTAAGTTACTTGAATTTCATATTCAAATGGATTCAAGTCATTTAAAAATAAATATCATTTTAATGTTAACCTTAAATTTGACCAAATTTATGTGACCAAATTTTGAGCTAGAGGTAAACTCGGGCCAACTCTAATAAAAAAGAGAATAAGAAGACATAACAAGAAACTGAGTTGAGGAATAAGGACATGTGGAAAGTCCAATCACTAGGTGGGCTTTGGAGATATTTTCCTTAATAAAAAAATTGTGGCTTTCTTTGACTTGGAATGAGATTTTGAAGAGTGAAAAACAGGGTGAAACTGAAATAGCCTTATAAGTTTGAACATGTAGTCAATGGACTATAAAGGGTATATCAGAACACCCCTAGCATGTGCTTTTACACACAGACTGCAATAACTCCAAATACACTCCTTACCCACTGACTCCATGAGTGGGGGCTCTTTTATAGCTTTGCATATACTAATAGTGTATACATACACTTCCTCCTCTCCTCTGCCTCTTCCTCTTTGAATTTCCTTTCACCAATATCTAAACCTTCCTTCTGAAACTAAGACACAAACAACCTCTGCAACTAGAACAAAACTCTTCTTCCTCTGCAGAAGCTACAGTTCCTTCTGAGATACCTTTTGTGTTTGTATTATCTCTCAAAAGGGTACTCATTTCTTACCTTTCTCTTCCTTCTCACATGAGCTTACTCCATATTTCTCACTTACCCTCTTTACACTCACTGTGAGTAAATGGAAGAGACAGAAGAATCCAATGCCAACAAGAAATGCAACGTCAAGACTGAAACTTTTAGAAGTAAGAGCAATAGCCACAAGCACAAGTATCAGTATCAGTATCAGTATCAGTATCAATATCAGCATCATCAACTTTTGCAGAACTCAAATCGGTTTGGGGGGTTCTTCAACCACAACACACACCATTGTTTCAACCCAGCTCTTCTACCTTCACCTTCACCACTCCCTGTTCAACTTGCTTCGACTCAACCTTACACTCAAAATCACAGCTTGAGATCAAAAGCCCATTGGAAAACACCTATCAGTAAGCTACGTGCTCCTCCTCTTCCCACCTCTTCCTGTAACCAGGATGACCCTGTCATAACCACTTCATTAGGTAACTATCAACGCATATCAATCCATTCCTTGCATGTTTGCTCTTTAGATTTTCTGTTGTCTCCTTTCTCTATACTCCATATTGGTTTTAGTCGCTACACAACTTTGATACAGGTAACTATACAGCGAGGAGAGCACAAAAAACCGACATAAAAGGAGGCAAATCTCCTTTCTGAATTTGTGTTTTTGTTCTTCATTTGTATGTCTCTCAGCATGGAAAACTTACACTTGTCTTTTCACCATGTATAAACAGCTTCCCAAGAAGTGCAAACACAACAGAGTCTGTCCCTTAAAGGAAATGATGGAAGGAGGATACTAGACTCCACTAAACAGCCACTGGTGGTTGCAAAGCGGCCAGATTCTGGTGGTGTTGAAGGGTCTGTTATTACCCTGCTTGCCAACCATTTTCTTGTCCAATTCGATTCCTCGCAGAAAATTTTCCACTACAACATGGAGATATCTCCAAGTCCCTCCAAGGAAGTTGCTAGGATGATCAAACAGAAACTTGTAGAGAGCAATTCAACAGTACTATCTGGAGCTCTTCCTGCATATGATGGTAGAAAGAATCTTTACAGTCCTGTAGAGTTTCAGAATGACAGACTTGAATTCTACATTAGCCTTCCTATCCCAACTGGGAAGTCATCATTGCCCTTTGAACAATTTTCTGCCTGGGAAGAGAGGCATCAACAGCTCAAATTATTTAGAGTGAATATCAAGCTTGTGTCCAAATTGGATGGTAAGGAATTGAGTTGTTACTTGAGCAAGGAAGATGATGATTGGATCCCTCTTCCTCAAGATTATCTGCATGCTTTGGATGTTGTTTTGAGAGAGGGACCAACGGAGAAGTGTATACCAGTTGGTCGATCACTCTACTCGAGTTCAATGGGAGGGACTAGAGATATAGGAGGAGGAGCTGTTGGATTGAGAGGGTTCTTTCAAAGTCTGAGACCAACCCAACAAGGACTAGCTCTCAATGTGGATCTCTCAGTGACTGCCTTCCATGAGAGTATTGGAGTAATTCCTTACCTGCAAAAACGTCTTGAATTTCTTAGCGACCTTCCTCAGCGGAAAACCAGGACTTTGAGTGGTGAGGAAAGGAAAGAAATAGAGAAGGCCCTGAAGAACATCAGAGTCTTTGTTTGTCACAGAGAGACAGTTCAGAGATACAGAGTTTATGGCCTGACAAAAGAAGCTACAGAAAATCTTTGGTTTGCAGATAGGGGTGGGAAGAACCTGAGGTTGGTGAGTTACTTCAAAGACCACTACAATTATGACATACGATTCGGGAACTTGCCGTGCTTGCAAATTAGTAGGAGAAAACCCTGTTATCTTCCAATGGAGCTTTGTATAATTTGTGAAGGCCAGAAGTTTCTGGGTAAACTCTCTGATGATCAGACTGCTAGAATCCTGAAGATGGGTTGCCAAAGACCAAAAGCAAGGAAAGCCATCATAGATAGAGTCATGCAAGGATCTGTTGGGCCAACAAGGTGATTCTTTAAGCTCTTTAAACAATTGTTATGATGAAAAAGATTGGTTCTTTTACTATCTTCTGATTGCTTTGTTTGTTATATACCCACTATCTAATGTTTTGAAAAACTTTTGTTTGACAGTGGCGAGCAGGGCAGAGAATTCAAGCTCCATGTTTCAAGGGAAATGACACGAGTAAATGGTAGAATTCTTCAACCGCCAAAACTTAGACTTGGAAATGGTGGTCATGTAAGAGACTTATTCCCTTCTCGCCGTGATCGCCAATGGAACCTTTTGGACAGCCATGTCTTTGAGGGAACTAGAATAGAGAGGTGGGCTCTGATAAGCTTTGGAGGCACCTCTGATCAGAAGTCCAACATCCCAAAATTCATAAACCAGCTATCTCAAAGATGTGAGCAGTTAGGCATCTTCCTTAACAGGAATACAATAGTTAGCCCTGAATACGAGCCAATCCAAGTGCTTAACAATGTATCGGTTTTGGAATCAAATCTCAAGAAGATCCATAGAGCTGCATCAAACAATCTGCAGCTAATAATATGCATAATGGAGAAGAAACACAAGGGATATGCAGATTTGAAACGAATAGCTGAGACAAGTGTTGGAGTTGTGACTCAATGTTGCTTGTACCCAAACCTTGGCAAGTTGAGCTCACAGTTTCTAGCAAATTTGGCTCTAAAGATAAACGCCAAAGTTGGTGGATGCACAGTTGCACTTTACAATTCATTGCCCTCTCAAATTCCTCGCCTCTTGTCTTCTCGTGAACCTGTGATGTTTATGGGTGCTGATGTGACTCATCCTCATCCACTTGACGATTTCAGCCCATCTGTTGCTGCTGTGGTTGGTAGCATGAATTGGCCAGCAGCCAACAAGTATGTTTCAAGAATGAGGTCACAAACACATCGAGAAGAAATCATCCAAGACCTTGCTGCTATGGTTAAAGAACTGTTAGATGACTTCTACCAAGAAGTAAATGAACTTCCCAAGAGACTAATATTCTTCAGGGATGGAGTGAGTGAAACTCAGTTTTACAAGGTCCTTAAAGAAGAGTTACAGGCTATTAAAGAAGCTTGTTCTAAATTCCTTGGTTACAGACCTCCCATTACTTTTTCTGTTGTTCAAAAGAGGCATCACACAAGACTCTTTCCCTATGAAACCGATCCCTCTTTGACCCAGAACCAGTTCTTCGACGAGAATATACCTCCAGGGACTGTTGTGGACACTGTGATCACTCATCCAAGGGAATTTGATTTCTACTTATGCAGCCATTGGGGAGTCAAGGGAACTAGCAGGCCAACACATTACCATGTACTGTGGGATGAGAATAAATTCACTTCTGATGAGTTACAGAAGCTGGTCTATAACCTCTGCTACACATTTGTTAGGTGCACAAAACCAATCTCTTTGGTGCCTCCTGCTTACTATGCTCACTTGGCTGCATACAGAGGAAGACTTTACCTTGAGAGGTCTGAATCCATGGCTTCTACCAAGAATGCTTCTACAATCTCAAGAGCTGCACCACCAAAGGCAACACCTTTGCCCAAGCTCAGAGAGAATGTGAAAAAACTCATGTTTTACTGCTAATTTTTCCTTCCAATTGCTAATTTCATCTTTACTTTCACCTGCTTTTTGTCACACATCATGAGGAAGTCTTAATCTAATATAACACAAGACAAATACTTTATTTTAGATGCTAATTAATGGTTAAGAAATTTAGAACGTGAAAATGAGAAATTTAGAACTCTCTGGTTAAGTAAATAATTTCATGCAGTATTTCTCCAAAAAAAAAAATTTCATGCAGTAAGTGATGCTGCAAAATGAAAAAGATGCTGAAAGATGATCTCTGAAAATAGTAAATTCAAAGTTTTGACCTTTGTCTGCATAGCATAACAAGTTGCTCATTGATTTTTCTACTTTTTGTAGTACACTTTTACCGATCTATCTTTTGGATAAACTTTCATTTCATATACTAATTTGAAGCATTCAGATTGGAATATATTCTCTTCAATCCCTTTTGCTCTTGAAGGGGATCTGCTTGGAAGGTGCATATATGTTGATTTAACTCTTGTTACTCAAAAATCATGAAAAAGGGGTCTATTACCCTGCAGGAGTTGAAACCCCCAAAGTAATATAAACAAGAGACATGTCATCCCCTGCTGCACATCTGTACAGGATTGCAACTTTTTCACAGAGAAGGGAAGGAGATGAGTGTGAAGGGAAAGTGATGTCATCTGGGGTGGGTGATTTTAGTAAAAGTATAAAAGGAAGTAGACAAGAAAAGGAAATTGAACTTAAAGAATGGTAAGAAAACATCATAATGCATGTAAAATATGACGTATAAAGTTCTCCATGCACACATAAGAATTTGCTCATTACACAAAATGGAATGGAAAATAGGATCAAAAAGAAAAGAGAAGTAAAGACAATTGTTGGTTGGGACCCAAAAAGAAGAGAAACCAGCTGAGTGACTGGCAGTGCAGGCCAAAATGAATGCCAGTGGAGAGAATATGTACAGTGAGGAAGGAAAGAAACAAACTAAAAGCCAAGTAAAGATGGATTTGAAGTAAATGCCACTCTATACCCTCTGACTTTCAACTTCCACTTTTGTCTCTTCTCTCTCTCTCGCCCACGTACACCATTAAAAAGCTCTCTCTCTCTCTCTCCTCTTCTCATTGCTGCTGGAACTCTGTTCTGTATCAGACAGAAGCTTTTTTCAAGTACTGCACGGCGAGACAGAGAGGCACTGAGAACTAATAAACATGGGTTTAGACAAGATGGATAGATGGTAGGCACTGGCTAGGGACCAGTTTTGTAGGGACCCATACCATACCTATTCACTAGTTGATTCTTTAGCTTCTCTGTTATTTCACAATAAAGACTGTTTAGAGATCAAATCTTTCACATGAACCCAAGGAAAAGATCAAATCTTTACACTTCTCAGAAACAGATAGTGTAAATTCCTATCCTGGTCTGATTAGCAATTTCTCAGTTCTCACAAATATCAAAGCAATCCTGACGAGATCGGTAACTCGCAATAGCCTCGATTCCTTTTGTCGGTGGAACCTTATTCTGCTACCTTCTGGTCCCATTATACAACACACCTGACCATCACACGTTATATGAGCAACCACCCATCAAAGTTCCAATCCAATCCCATTTGTTTAATCTTATTGAACGATCTACATTCAACTCTCTTGATCCAACGAGTTGGAATCATCCTTGGATCTTCACTGGCCCTTCTTGGTAGGCCACAAAACAAGAGATGGGACAACGGTAGTCTGGCGTGGAAAGAAGTGATGGTAGCAACTAGCATGAATTGGTAGGGGTATATAGAATCAGCGAAGAGTCCAATGTGCGGTCCAATCTCAGAGTTACATCAGGTGACTTTGATACTTCTGTTTTTTACTCCAACTAAAAACACATCTCTCTATCAGGAGGAATCATTGATTTGATAGTACATTCTGTAGTTTTACAACCGAAACCATAAGCAGAGACAAGACTAGTAAGAATCTGAAACTTTTAATATTTTAGTTTAAAATCGAATCCTAATCCGACCGTTTTCATCAACTTAGAAACTGAAACACGCTTGTCTGAGGAGACAAGCATACCTACATCACCTAAGAACAGAGTGTTTATAAACTGTTAATCAGTCAAACATATACTGTGTCCAGTGCCCCATAACAGTAATGGAAGTTAGCATTATTTGGACTTGGCAAAACGATTTCTCAGATGGAAGTTGTAGTAATATTCCTGAATGCCTTCACAGACCTGCACTCAGCCATTTAGTTGATTTCATAACTCGGGTTACTCTTATATCTGCCTGAAAAAATGCAGTTCAGAGATTCATTAGGAATTGAACTATTAGGGAAAAACAAAAAAGTTCTGAACAGACCAAGAGATTTCACTAAAGAAACATACTTCAAAAAGGAGACATTGGTTCTGGTTTAGAGGAGAGAGAAATTGGAAGTACTTCATATCAAATGTTAAAATTCCAAGTGTAATTTCAACATTCTTAGCCAAAATCCAGCCTGAAATTTGATATTTCAACAACCTAATATCATCAATATGTCCTAATTTTGGATTTTCAGCTTCTAATTAATATTTCTTCCATTTCTCCTAGATCAATTTGTTTTTTCTTTTCTGGAGAAATCACCACTGGAAAGTTCTTACAACACTTTTCATTTCTAAGTAAATGGATTCATCACTTAAAGCACTACACAGCGTCATGGTATTTTAACCAGAAACAGAGCCAACCCAGTAAAAGGTAACCTACAAACAAATGAAAAAAGTCTATATTTGTGATATTGCTAGACACTAAGTCAATCTCATTGTTCACAAGTTTTTGTAAAAACAATGTCAATCTTCGAAGTATACCTTACTTTAACACTACTAATTCAGGAGGACTGAAATAATTGAAATGCTGATATTAAAACCAAGACTGGCAGAATCATGTGTTGCATTCACAGGTGAACTCTGAAATCATCAGATTTAATCCAACTAGATTGTAGGAAAAATGCTGACTTCAAAAATACTATTTCACTACGGTTTCTATAGAGCAAAAGTAGGATGAATGGTAAAGAGTACCTCATATGAAGAGAAGCTAAAGATCAAACAACAACATTACAGATTCAATTCTTGTAATTTTGCATGATGAACCTTGCAAGAACAGACCAGTGCACAAGAAAACCATCGAATCTCAAATACTAAAACAGAAACACAAAGTAAACAGTGTAAAATTACTGACGTAGACACGAGAACTCTGCAAATAGCCTTCATGCTCCTTCAAGCTAATAATGGCTATTTATGTTCATCAAGGAATTTGCACAAACTTTCTGTACAGCACTGTGGCAGAAAATAAAAGAAAGAGTAGAAAGCAAGGAGGTAGCAGGTACCCTAAATTATCTGTACTTGAGACTCTGCTGCTGAAAATTATGGCACAAAGAAGAAAAGTTGTATTATCTTGTTAAAGATTACAGTTCTGTATACACAGAAACAGCAGAACTAGAAGATTTGATTAAACAAACAAAAAATTACTCAATTTCCAAAGTTTATATCCCTGGAGGAGCACCACCCTCTACATCCATTCTGTAATATTCAAAATATACCCTTCCCTCTATTTCTTTATTATCCAGCAAGCCAATGAAAGTGTTTGCTTTCAGTGATGTTTACATAGAAGAGTTGAGTCAACTGAGGTTTATCATCATTGATAGTTCATCGAATAGGAATACCTTGCTGGAGTTCCAATTTACTGTTCCTTATTGATCGAGAGATAATTGCAACTAGCAACAAGAATCAAATTCTCCCATGCTGCCTGCCAGTTCCACTCCCTCCTCCATGAATTTGTGTACTTTAACCACAATAGTTAATTTACAGAACAATATCATGGAACAACTACTGATTCAGCAGAAACAACAATTGTGTCTAAAATCGATTGGCATTCACCGTCTGCAGCCTCCATTCGGTAAGACCGACAACTGAAGTAGAAAACAGCATTCATCATCAAATCAATAAGCACCACAAATGAATACATGATGACCAACAGCGGACCTTCCCATATCCTAGAAGACCCATCCCCATAGCTTAATGTCTTCACTCTATGCTCAAACAACCCTTCGACAAAAGCCAACCCAATTGTTGATCCAAGATATAATAGAAGACCCACCTGAGTCTGTCCCCTAATCAAGACACTGGATTGAAGCAAAGCTTCCGGGCCAGAAACGTCCTCCAAGACAGAAATGACAGTGGCTACATTGCATATAATTATGGCATTTGCGAAAACAATCGAGAACACAACACCTACCAAAATTGCAGCATACAAGTTTAGATCAGGCCAAAACCCCATCACAGAGAATGCACTACAAACAGCAAAAAGCAGTACACAGAATAATGTGATGCAGCCAACAATCACCATAGAAGCCCAGGCGTAAGTCACAGCAACCCTTCTCCAAATTTTGCCCATGATCACTTGAAATTTTGAAATATCAACACTTTTCCTTGAATAAGTGCAATCCACACAGTAAACAACTGCAGCCTTTGATAACAAAGACAATGTGATAAACAAAGGGAAGCACACTGTGGATGAAACAACGGTCTCAGAGAAGCGGTGACACGATTGTTTGATGAAAGACCTCAGTGGAAGTCCACTGGATTTTGCAACTAACATTAACTTAATAGTCAGCCTCTTGACCATATTTTGATCAACTAATATATTTGACAAAAAAATCGCAGTCACTGGACAAACGAGCAAAGCTGCAATCATCATAAACGAAGTGGAGTTATACCGGAGAATCCTTATGGTTTCCCTTAAGATCTCCAACGCATTCATTGAATGGAACCCATGATTAAGTCCATTTTCAGTATTAGATGACTCCAACTCAAAGTTACGCAAATAGTTCCCTTCAGATCCCTCCTCCAACTGATCCAAACCAGAAGAAGCTACCCCAGAAACTTCCATTTAATCAATATCTGTATACAAGTAAACAATATACAAATTTCCAACAAAAACCTCACAAACCCCACTTAACAATCTGCATCTATATAACCAAAAAACCCCAAAGCAGATTGCTTTAACGGGCAATAAACGAATCAAGAAAACGACATTAATCAGATCTGACAACTAGAAAATGGCAGCCTTTTGAAAATCTAAAACCTGGGTTACACAAAATGGGCAAGAAAGCATCAACCTTTACAGAGGAACTCCCAGAGAAAATGAGCGGCGGGAATGGTGGTGAAAATTCACGAGGACTTCGCCATTGTCAACAAGAACTCGTTGCGAAACGAAAAAGAATATGGAAGGAGCAGCGTGTAATGGAAAAGGAGGACTAGTGGGTGGATTCTTGGCGTGAAAAGGATTAGAAATGGGATCTACCAAGGTTTTTTATTTAATTAGCGTACGCGTTGAAGCTGCCATTGCCATTTTGGCATTTCTGCTGTAGCTCGCAAGGAATCGATTCCTCGGTTCTCAGTATAGTAACAAAGAAGTGGTGGCAATAGATCCGATGATTATTATTATTATTTAATGTTAAAAAACTCAACCTATTTCTATTATTCAAACACACAAAAAAATAAATGGAATAATTTTTTTGGTTCAGTTTTAAAATTTTGGTTTAATTCATTTTTGTAAAAAAAAATCATTTTATTAATTAATCTATCAAATTTTGTAAATTATATTTTAAATTATTTAATTTTATTTAATTTTATTTAATTAATTTTATAACTGTTTAATACTAATTGAACCTTTTAAATCTTAAACTTTTTATTTTATCTGATTAATTTCCGGTTCCAATTTCAAAACATCAATTATTATTATTATTATTATTGTCTTAACTAATATTAAAATGGCATCTTTAAGGGTAATTGGTTGTTAAGAATTTTAAACTATTTCCTTTTTTTAAGGTTTGGATTTCTAAGTAATAAAATTTCAATATTAAATTTGGTAATATAATATAAATATATTCAAAAGAATAACTTTATTTGAAAAATACTAAAATTTATGAAACTTTTTTTTATACTGAATAGGAAATTTTTAAGAGGTATTTATTGAAATAAAAATTATTATGTAAAAGAAATATTTAATTTTAAGAATTAATTTATAAATATCAAAATATTTGAATATTAGAGCGAAGTCAAATTTTTATAAAAAATTTAAGGATGAACCTATATAATTTATCTTTTTCCATAAACTTGTTTCAACAAATTAATTAATAAATAGTGTTTAAAAAATTATGTTCTAATTTTTTTAATGAGAAAATAGGCATGAAATTTGCAATGATTAGAAAACTCAACTGGTTCGATTAAAAATCTTGAACTATCTAATTCTTAAGTTCAATTTTTAATAATTCTTGTTATTAAAAGTTGATCAATTTATTAATTAATCGATCAATTTTTATTAATTAATAAGTTCTTATAAACTAAAATAAATGAATTGATTTTCATTTAACAATTTTCATTTTCAATTAAACTTTAAATTTTTCGATTCATATTTTAAATTTTAAATTTTATTCAAATTTTAGCCGATTTTACAATAATCTGTTGAATCTTTTAAATCTTAAATCTTTTGAATTTCTTGTTCATTTTATATTATTTCATATAAAAAAACAAGTTAGGTGTTTCACTAGTACAATTTGAATGGTAGGATTCCAAGTTCCAACTTGTACATGTCCCTGTTCCGTAAGCTCCTTATCAAGTGAAAGGAAAGGTCTATATTTTAGTAACAAGGGGTTGGTAGCTTGGTTTGATAGGTGAAAAGAATTACAAAATTTAAAATGATAATTAATATTTAATTTATTAAATAAACTGATAATTAATATTTAATTTCTTAAATAAAATTGAAGCTTATAATCAAATGAATATTTATTTTGTCCAAATTTATTTTTCATAATTTTTTTTAGTTAAGACGTAACCATTTAGAAACAATCTTTCTACTAGTTAAGGGTAAGACTTAAACCTCTCCAAATTCTGCACCTCAGCAGAATTGTTGCGGAATTGTTACTAAGTTTGTTGTTTTTTAAGGACATAACTATATTATATTTTATTTGTCATATTCAAAATATTGGATTTGTCTTTTTTATATCATATTTCACTACTAATTTTTCCTTCAATTTAAAGAATAGAAACTTTGATATCATATAAAGTTTAAATCGCAAGTTGATATTTTATTTTTTGAATAAAATTAAAATTTACAGTCAAATAATTAAGTAAAAAAAGAAAATATAAATATGATAACAATATAGTCTTAATTTTAAATCTCTAGGATTTATTGTTAATCAAATTTAACCAACTTATGAGATGAATGCATAAAATCAATATTTTCAAAACCGAATCAAAAGTTAAACCAATATGACAAGAAATTTAAGGTTTAAAAAGTTTAACCGATATTAGACCTTTATAAAACTAATTAAAGATTGAATAAAATTGAATAATTTAAAAATAATTAAAAAATCATTCCTACTTATTAAAAATTAAAAAATTAATTAAAAAATTATTAAATAAAAACTAATTAGTTCTTTTTAATTTATAAAAACCAATTAATTTAACAAAATTAGTCGATTAATTAATAGACCTATCAATTTTTAACAACAAAAATTACTAAACTAAATCAAACCAAATAATTAAAAATCGAACAAAAAAACAATCATTTCAAAATTTTCACTGTTAAACTGATCAAACTTACATAAAATAATCCTTATTCAAAACAAAAATCCTAATAACCAAAATAATTACAAGTTTTATTCTCCTAAAAATTAGGAACAAATATAATTTAGATAATCAACAAGAACTGAACTAAAGTCATTCAAGAAACTGCCATTTTGTAGTAAAGGGGCCCAATTGACTACAAACTCAGTACTTATGAACGCATGTAACAGTTCAAACTGGTGATTCAATAGCCAGGGATACAAGGTTCCTTGATAGCACATACATGGTGTAGCTCAGAGATATGCAAGAAGTACCAAGACCTCTTTACTTTACATTCACAGTGTTTTTCCCATGAGCCCTGATCTCAGAATAACAAAAGCCAAATCACTGGACAAAGTGAAAGAAAGGCCTGTGAACTCTCCTTGCTCTTTGGCCAAAAATGAAAGAATAATTCAATTCTTGCTCTCAATTTGATGACAGAACCAAAAGTTATTTACTCAAAATCAAAGCTTTCTAATGTTAACCTGACTAGATGAAGATGATGCTTTTAATCTAAGAATCCCCTCATCTTGATCAGGTCGGAAGAGGAGATTAGTCCAGTTGGTTTGTCGTTCAGCAATCCTGGAAGGAACCCTGTCGCTGTCTTCTCCACCAGATGCTTCATACCCATCACTAGTAGACCTTGATAAAGGGAACCCATTTAGAGAACCAACACCTGCTACCGATAGGCCAGTTAGCCTCCTTGACTCTTCCGCTCCAGATGAGGAAATTCGGACAGGGTGAATATCCGGCGAGTCTAAACTGCTCTCAGGAGAAGAAGTAACAATTCCAACTGAACCAGACATTGTTCTACTTGTTTGGAAAGCACTCCGCGCCTCAAACTGAAGAGGTGCCAAACTAGTGGATGTCTCAGTGAAACCTTTCTTAGCTGTTATGCTAGAAACCATTGTCACAGGCTCCATGGATTGGTCTACTGGAAGGCGAACCCGCTTACTACCTCGCCTTTTGTTACTGTCAGGCCTTGGGAACATTCGACGGCTACTGCTGCCAAAGCTGCTATCTCTTTCTAGACCAAAAGGAGTTTCTCTTCTAACCACAGGCTGCAGGATTTTGGATCTTTTTCTTGCCTCTGCTGCGGCTTTAGAAACCTCTTCTGCATTTAACCGGGCCAATGTCCAGGGACTTATCTTAACTGCTGCAGGGTTCTTTTTCTTCTCCTCCCCCAAAGTTTTCTTTCCTGACGAACTCACAGATCCAGTCTCTGGAGGAACAACATCAAACTGAAAAGAGTAGAAATAAGTCACTTAAGAAAACCTCATTCTAGCAAGTTAATCCAAATCCCACTAAAAAATAAGCTTTATGTTACACAACCATTGCCGCTTACTCTCATTGTTTAACGCAAATGAAATAAAAGGGAACAATACAAAACTGCTAAGCCAAACACTGCCTCTAACAACAGGTCGTATGCAAACATAGACTGGTTTCACAGCACAGGAAATGAATGGAGCAAAAGATAGTAAGGAAAACTTGCATAAAATATAGGCTTCCCTACCGAATAAAAATCAGTAGAAAGTACCTGGTCTTCCAAAAAAAGGCGCGGTGGTGTACACCAGGCTCCCCGGTGGAAAGTAGAAAAGGAGCTTGCACTGCTTAAACCAGTAAGAGAACTTGCCGGAGACATTTGGGGACTTTGCTGTCCACCCACTCCTTGTTGATCTTGCTCCTGCTCCCTTAGAGCTATTATGTAGTCATATGTGCTGATTCCCTATGACACACGTACAGGTTCACTATGTTAGCCTGGTAATGTAATCGTCAGAAAATTAGTTAATACTTCACAGATCACACCCTACAAACCCAGCAATAGAAACTCACAAAATATATTCCCAGATGAAAAACTTGGAGTATCCTTTATCACATTGAAACAAAAGAAAAGAATTCATATACTTGGAAGTAAGAAAAGGTTCTGCATTTACCTTTTTAATGAGAAGAATATGGAAAAAGAATAGCTGGACAAGGGGTAGGGTTGCAACCATAGCTAAAATGGTACACATAGCCTGCAAGAATGCAAATGCATATTTCATTACTAATTCATTTACTTGTTCCACTTTCCCCAGAAAAGTAATGAAATTCCGAAAAAAAAATATTAATGCAGTTAAGAATATTTAACGAAGAAAATCACAGAGAAAACAAGAAAAATGCTGCAAAGAGCACTCACCACCACAATAACAAATGGAACCAAGGAGAAACTGCTTCCTAATTTGGAGGATATATCTGCAGCGAACCGCTTTCGCTCAAGAAAACAACAAATAAGCACAAGGATTCCGGTTGCCCATTGTAGAATAAGCTGCAATCTCAAGCCCAAGGTGCACAAACCATGTATATTACCTGTCAATATTTAATTAAAATGAAACTGACATGAAAATAAAGAGCTTACTCTGGGTGATCTTCAGTTCTGGCATTTTGCTAGTGGAAATGATACCAGCAAATTCAGGATGTAAAGGTTGTTACCATGAATATTTTGAAAGTGCAGAAATTTGATGGGAGGATGGTGAAAGTACAAGCAATGAGGAGCCTAAAGCTACATTGTATGGAGGGTTTGTAATATTGAGAAACAAAGATTTCATGCTTCTGTCAAGATCTTTCAACTGGGAGTTTTGAAACAGAGTTAGAAGTAGTTTTATTGCCAGTAGGGACTTGTGTTCCAATCAGCTTTTTGCATGCTAAGGGACCAAGACACTATGGGGAAGGATATGAAGGTTGGAATCTGATCTTAAGATCCTACAGGAGGTATAACTTGGAGGCTTGTGCTTACCAAGAGAAGAGCAGAAACCATGAGAGTGAAAAACTGTCTGTAATTCTTTTTGCCTATACAATTGTTAAGCCACTGCCAAAAACCAAAACCAAAAACAATTAGAATAATCATACAACAGTAATATCTTCAACAATAGTGATCTGGCATACCCTGCAATGATGGTCAAATCGATCTACACATTTGTCACATACTCTACAATGCTTGCTGTACTTGAAAACCTGACCAGAACCAAACTTTCATGAGCAGAAATGCTTAATTTATGAGAAACAACTAATTATAGGTGATCAGTTATGTAAAAATGAGGAAATTGTTGTCAGCTTCACTGCTGCAAACTGAAGAAGCCTTGCTTATGTAGCCACCATTAGGCAAAAGGCCTATTATTAACTTATTCAATGTTATCAATAGAACACAGCTCCTTTATCATAAGAAATTAGGAAAATGAGGGACAGATGTCGAGTATTTCCACTAACCTCAACCTTGCACAAACTACAATAGAACATGCCATCTTCACTCATATGTTGCTCAGAAGATTTAGAACTTGAACTGCAGCAATTGCATATGATAGAACAAGGAGAGAGAACCAATAGAAACCATGATGTCTTCCTGGGTGACACCTTCTTCTCATCAATGTCAGTATTCAGGTCCTTCGAAGTTGCATCTGCACTCATGGCATCCTTATCTAGAGATTGTCCCGCAACTTGAGAAGCATCTGCATCATGCATTGATGAAGTTGACCCACCACCTAGTTTAGAATCCTTTTGATTTGTTTCTTTCCCATCACTTGGGATGTTCAGATACTTTTTGGACCGGAAAACTCCCGGATCAGCAGGATCAGCTGCAGCGCACCAGATGTATAGACCAAAGACACACGTAATCTGGAAAGAAACAAATGATATCAATGTATCAACTAGAGAAAACATATAAGCAAAGTAAAAATAACATATAATTATTTGAAGGATACATATGAAATTTTAGAACTCGAAATTGATGGAAAGCTCTGAAGTACATTAGAATTCTGTGTCCACATGCAATCCAACTATTAGCCCTTCCCAAAATGTATCCATTATATGACTACAACTGAAAGAAACAGATATGACAGGCCATTCTATTAGAGGAAAGCTGCAAATATAAATATAGCTATTATTAATCTGTGCCAATTATGCGTCCTAAAATTGTTTCGGGACAACGCCATCATCTGCAGAAGATGGTGAATAAAAAACCTAATTAACTAGCCATAACATAGAGCTGCTTTAACTTGTCAAAGCACCTTGCTTGTCCCCCTTGTGACAGAATCAAGCATATTAACCAAAGTCGTCACCCATATCAGATGGCAAAGCAATACTGTTTGATTTATGGCTTTTTATTACTAGCTATCTAAGATCTGTTTAACAACTAGTGAATACCAAGCAAAATACATTAGACTATCTCTTTTGAACTTACAAAGAAATAATCATGGACCAACAATAAGAAATGTTCTCCAGACATTAGTAGGAAAGCTCAACGTGTCTTCATGAAGGATATTATGTCAAACATGCCAAACATGCCAAAGACTGCTTGTCTGAGTTTCATTTTAACCAAGTAACAACAGTTAACACAACGATGCCTTCATTTTTAGTACAACGCAAGATTCAAAATTCCTAATAATACATCAGCTACACCTCTGCACTGTTCAGAGCCCACGAGCAACACAAGAAATTGATATATCTGTCAGGATTCACAAGAGTACCAAAATATATAAGACTCAGAATGATTGATGTAACATCATTATCCCAGAGAGGTAAAAATACTGAGGGCTAATTTGGCATTTTGAGCAACTTTAAGACAAAACAGATATCTACAACGGCAAGAGACAAGTAATTCAGGTGTTGTGGGGCTAGCTTAGAATTTTGTTGCAACGATATTAACACTTTCATCCAATACGAAAGACCACAACTAAGAACACGGATTCTTATCACAGGCGTCCACTCAAAGAGCTGAAAATTCTTTCCTTTTGAGGAATAAATTCATCAGAGAACAGAAGTAGATTACAACTACAGTAAGCAAATTAAAAAGTTAGTAATCGTTCAGATCTCTGTCCTTCAACCCACAAAAGTATAATATTAGTGCATCTGCTAAAGTGAAAGGTAAGGTTATGAACGTTTTACCAGAGGAGTGTAGATTCCCATCAGAGCATATTGAAATATCCTCTTCCCCACAAAAGGTGCAAAGAACACATAAAAAGCAAACCCGAGTGCAAGAAAAACAGCAACAGCCACCACCTTCACCAGACAGATTTTGCAGTAAAAATCCAAACTTTCAAGTAATCAAGGGACTAAAAACTAAGTGAAACCAGCAACAAAAAGTAGCACCGACAAAAAGAGAACCGATGAACAAGCACCTGAAGTGGATGATAAGGTAGTTCCCATCCATGTTTCCTCATTCCCCCCAAATGCAGTGAGCCAAGAAAATAATGTATTCAGAGGATATAGCGAAAACAAAGAACCAGAACAGGTTTTGGGTCTTCCTTGTATTCTTCCACTTTCCCTCGTTTTACTGAAAGGTTAATGGATATCACCGACTCTAGCACCATTACCAACCAAACGGACAATAACTAGCCATTCCCTTAAAGGGTCTAATCATAGAGAAAGAAAACGGTAAGTGAAAGAGAAAACGGCCAAAAAACAGAGCAGTAAAGTGAAGAAATGACTGGTAAGGTGAGTTGGGGGTTGTGAAGAGGTGTCGACAAAGGAAACCTTCGTCTTGTTCACTCAATCATAGCCAGAGGCCATGGAAAGAGAGAGAAAAAAACTGAAAAGCAAAAGAATGGTCCGGTTTTGGATGTGGGTTTTTCTTTGTTTCTATGCAAGCAAACGCCTTTCTCACTTTGGGCGATACAAAGATTGGAGCTTTTAAATCAAAAAGAGAAAAAAAATAGAGCTTGTGAAGAGAGAGAAACACATTCATTGAAAGGTCTGTCCTGCTTTGCTTTTTCTTGCCTATAATTACCTCTCGCTACCTTCCTTTTACTTTTCCCTTGTTTCTAGTGTAACCTTTTTCTCTGGCCAAATCATGTGTCACAGGCCAATGTAACAGACAGTTGTTATTGTTTTGGTTTCACTTCTCCAACCACCAACTCTCCCCCCCTTCTTCAAAAACACTTATTAAATGTAACAGTCACAACACTTCTTGCTTTTTTTTTTCCGTATATCAGGTACCTATGGCTATTTATTACTGGAAGACAATACAAATTTTCATTTGGGTATAGCTAAAGTAAGAACTTAGCCTACTAATATCGTAATTGCATTGTAATCTAGCACTTTTCGTTTGGTAGACAGTATAAACAGAAAGGAGTATAAACCTGGGGAACAATCTCAAATGAGGGTAATTTGAGAAACTACAAGACCCACACATATTCAATGGGGTTTCTTCTTTCAAGTTCTATTTGTACCCATCATCTCCCTCATCACAAGTGTTCTTAGTCATGTTCAGAATTTGGGACCTATAGAATTTCCTCTACTGTGTGTTTTACAGATCTTGATCTTGAACTTTTTCACTTCTCTCTACCCTCCTCTTCCATGAATTAAATAGTTTGAAAGGCCTAGGACTAGGAACGGTTTTGCAGAAGTCAAAAAGGCCATGCCTATATGGCTGCAGAACCTTACTTTAGTCAGGAGAAAATGAATATAATACTTGAAGGCAGGAAAAACAGTAAAAGGGTTAATCACAAAATCTAGTTTTTACTCAACCTATGAACAAATCAGTTAGCCATGTGATTAGATAAATTTAGTAGAATCAAAAACAAGTGCAGTGTGGTCATCCCAATGTGCAATAACAAAGGGGAAGGAGAGCGACCTTACAAGGGGAAAGGTGGTCTCTCGTCTCTACTCTGTAGCAGTAAATGGAATGGTTTTCAATGCTTGGGAAGATGTATTTGGCATTTTCTTGTCAGGCATCGAGCTTCTAAATAGCAGAAAGTGAAGATGGCAAACGTGAAGAAACTCAATCCTCTATACCCAAAAACATAAGTCAGCTCATGCAACCCTTAATCTCCTCAAATCAAACACCATCAAACTTGTTGATCCATCAGCTTACTCTAGTGACTATACCCTTATGAGGTTCATGCAATCAACTCCACACATTTCTTCGAGGAACTTGATAAGAGAATAAAAGAAGAGAAACAGATGAACATTATGAGACTATTATATCTGACAATAGTAGATCAAGAGCATTAATGTCTTTGGATCTTTATCTGTCGTTCTTGTTCCTCAAAAGACTTCACCCTTTTCCCGGGTACATTTTCGAAGCTCACAACCACAAAATGCTCTTATGGTTGACCCTGTAAAAGATTCTAACGTGAAAGGACAAGACAGTGTACAACATTGTATTGTTTCAAGCAAGAGTAGTAATTATAAGATACTGATCCATCCAATCCAACAGCCATCCATGGACAAAGCATGTAATGTTCCAACCTACTACTAGCCAGCCTCACTCCCCAGCTGTACATTGCAGCTTGGGCATATCTTCTTTCTTCAGCAGTTCCTTCTTTTATATTATATCCACAGGGGACCATCTTCTTCCAAGTTTTGTCATGTTCACAACCCATCTTATCATATTATTTCTTTATTTTTACTCCCCAAATTTTGAATTATTATCATACACAAAAAAAAAAAAATTTTATTTACCTTAACTCAAAATATCAACTACAAAGACAACACCCCGATAAAAATTCTGCTAAGATATAAGGATGGGAAGGATGATACAAATATTAAAAAGGGTTAAAATAATATTTGTCTCCTAAAAATTATTTAAAATTTAAAATTTAAAATTTTTAAAAAAGTCCTCTATTTTAAATTCTAATTAAAATTAATGATAAAATGCAAATGGCAAAAAAATATATAAAATAATTAAATATTTTTGACATAGTTAGTTTAACAAAGGTCTTAAATTTAATTTAATTCAATTTAATTTAATTAAAATAGTAATTTAAGATAATTATAATAATCTATTGATTTAAATCAAATTTAAGTTATTTTTATAATTTTGGTTGAAATAGCATTGTATTGATTCATATATATTTTTCATATCACGTATGTTTCACAGATAATTTTTGAAAAAGTTTAAGAAAATAATTTTTAAAAAATTAAAAATAAAAGAATAATTTTTAAAATTACATTATTATTATTATTAAATCTTATATATTTATTACGCTTATTTTAAATATCAAAATGGTTGAAATTTTCTGTATTCATAAATGAAACTTAAAACTTTTAAATTAATAGTTACACTATACATATATTCTTGATTTTTTTAGTTAATTTTTAATATATTATATTTAGCCTTAAATTATCATTTAAATTAGTTTAAGGACAGATAATCCTCAATTTAGTATTACAACTATAAACTCACCTAATTTTTATTTTATATATATATATTATAATATACATTTCTTGTTTCTTTCTCTTGTTCTTGCATGGGAAGTTGATATTCTTGTTGTCAGCATATGTAGAACCAAACAATAAACTCGTGTATGTGTCTCAAAAGTTAGAGAAACGAGGTTTTGTCTTAAATCTATGAATGTATGCAGTATCTATGTAGTTAGGTAGCCGTTGCCTCAATTTGAGTATGCTTTGCTATTCTCCCTTTCACTTGTCAACTTTTTGGTATATAAGAAAATCGATAATTAAAAACACAAACTAATTTGATCGATTTAACAGTAAATTTTTAAATAATCTAATTTTTTAGTTTAATCTTTAATTTTTCAGTTCTACTTTTTTGAACAATTTTTATTGTTAAAAATTGATTAATTTATTAATTAATTAGTCAATTTTTATAAATTAATAAGTGCTTATATGCTAAAATAAATCAATTAATTTTTATTTAACAATCTTTTGTTCAATTAATCTTCAAATTCTTTGATAAGTAAAGACAATATTTTTTAATAATATTTTAAATTCTTTAACTTTATTAAATCTTTAGTTGATTATATGACGGTTTAATAATAGTTAAACCTTTTAAACCTTAAATCTCTTGTCTTACCAATTTAACTTTCGGTCTGGTTTTTAAAACGTTGAAGATAATGGTCAAATTTTCATTTTAAACCTGAAAGTTTACAATAAAATACAAATTAAACTCTACTATTTTAAAACTTTCCAATTTATCTTTAATATTTTGAAACGATTAGGATAGACCTTAAATAGACAAAAAATTTAACAAAATTAAGTCTCCGTCAGTTAAAAGTTATGTTAATGCTGACGTAATAATGTTTTTATGTATTTAAATAAAAAGTGAGTATCTTTGCTATATAAATATGATTAGTTTCTAAAATTAATCAAAAAGTAACGTCAGACCTTACTGTCACGTAGTAGCATCATCTACAATTATACATTTCAAACAATAAATTCTACTTGTTATGTGCTAGTGGAGATTTTTTAATAAATATTATATCAATTTTTAACATGTCATTTAGATGAAGAGAAGTTGATCTTATTAAAATTTTCATCCACTTAGGAATTTGAATTATGGATAGTAATGAGTCAGGCCGGAATTGAGGGTTAGGCAGCCTATGGCCCAATGAACCAAAGGGGGCTGGGATTGATTTAATTTTTTTAATTTAAAAATATGACGTCATTTTGTCTCTCTCGATCAGGCCACTGATCGGGCTGGGCAGCTCTAATCTAAGCCCCGCTCTTGGTCTAATCGGGTCAAAAAATTTGGTCCATGGCTCTGTCAACCCAAATTTAACCTGTTGACTTTTAGCCAAATAGAATTTGGTCGGACCAAATTGTCATGCTTAAGAATATTATGATATGTCATGTGCTGTTGGAAATGTTAAGGTTCACGTGTACTTTTAACCTTAAGATAATTATTTACCTTTCAATTGCCCCTTTTCTAAGCAACAATAACTTTTAATAATTAATGTCATTAAAAGTATGCTTGTCGAGTTAAAAAATGGATCTAATTGTCTTTTCAAAGTGATATTAATTGAAAAGGTAAATTTTATTAATTTAAATGTTTAAGACTAGATTAGTGGATGAGAGGCATTTTTTATTGGTCTTTAATATTATTTATAAAAAAAAGATAATAAAACATAATTTTGATAATCTATAAATCTCTTTATTAATTAAATTGAAATTATAATAATTTAACTTTATTAGTGACTTTCATAGTAAATATTGGATTTTGTAAAATCTGAAATTTGTTTCTTATTGAATTATCACATTTTAGTTTAGAAAACAAAACCGACAAGACCATTGTTGTCACATCTCGATCTTGTGGTTGTTTATCGATCTTTTTTAGGTGCCCGTGACCTATTTTGTAGACTAGCCACCAATAAGTCATTCTAATGCTGCCTCCACTAAAAGACAAATCACCATTGTTAACATTCTCACGTTCATCTGTACTTTACCACCAAATCCTCTCCAAAAAAAAAAAAAGGCAAATGGGGATGAGATATTATAATTTTTAAATTTTAAATTAAAAAAACGAATCAAACTTTGAGTCGTCTAAGCTCAATAAAGTTCAAACTCAAGACGTGTGCCTCAAGCTTGATCTCATCCCTTTGAATTGGATTAAGTTGAACCGGACAATTCAAGGCCAAGTTTAAGCTAGGCTAAAAACTTAAAAATTACAAAAAACAAGTTCGAACTAGACTTAAAGCTTAGTTAAATAAGGTCAAATTTATTGATTTGAAACGAGACCGAATTTAATTGTCAAGCCTAAAGGTAAAGTATTAAAACATACAACCAACTCTTTAGCCCGACAAAAACTGATATATTATAGTAGTTAATTATTGTGAAATTTTTTTAATATAATATATGTTTATAAAATTAATCAAAATTATAAAAATACTAATTAAATATCAAAATTTTAAATATATTATAAATATCAAAAACCATAACATAAAAATAGAAGTGAAACCAACTGCTCTTAATAACATGATTTTTGATCAAATAAGAATTTTAAATTAAAGGAGTTAATACCAATGCAATTTCAAGTTGTCAACTTAATTACCAAAGTAAAATCTATATAATTAATTTTAAAGGAGTTACTGTTTAATATCTAAGTTGTGATTTGTGAACTTAGTTACAAAAGAAAATATGTGTAATTAAATAATGGTAAAAGATATAGAGATTTCACATAGTTTTAAAAAAATTTAATTTTAAAAAACTTGGAAATTTTTCTTTTATATATTTATAAAAAATATTTATCTTAAATTTCAGTTAAAAATAATAAAGAAATACATGCAACATAAATATCACATATAGATTACTCAAATACTACTTACATGACTATTCAACTCGGTTCTTAAATTCAAACGAACTA
>JAOQMM010000001.1:1528314-1547582 GCA_027563515.1 Erythroxylum platyclados
TATCGAAATTTAAAAAACCATGCTACTTAAACAGTCTTCTTATAATCGGAAGGCCTCATCACCTTGTAGTTGCTCCGGGATAAGCCTTCCCCTCCCACAATCAGTTCTAAAAAAACCCCCCAAAAGCCCATTTCGCTAAACTACAATCATATCATAAAACACTTGACATTATAGCTGAAAGCCTGAAAAGGGCAAACTAGTTTTTGGGGCCGATGTCCTTGAGAGCACAGATCTGCTCCTCTCCCATGGAAGACATCACAGTCACGACCAAATCTTTTCCTTCAGCAAATCCATCCTTAATCTGCGCAAATTGAAAACCCCATCTCAAAATGAAACAAAAGGATATGTATAATTCTGTTGTTTGTTGTAGTTCCTTTGGTGACTAACCTGAGTCAGTAAATTTTCATCGGTTGGGAGCCTTAGGTCATCCTTGGTATTGCCGTTCTCAGTAAGGAGACTGACCTGAAATTTCAGATTACGTTTAATTAACAACTCAACGGCTAAAAGGGATAAAAGAATCACTACACAAAAAGGAACGGAGAATAACAAGGAGCTATATATCATACAAATCCATCTTCAGAGATATCAATCAGCTGGTAGTCAGTACGAGTAACATGAGGAACCTGAAAAACAAACAAACACAATAATTAAAAGGGGAACAAGATTAAGTAAAACGGAACAGAAGCTAATATAGTCATTCAACATAATGCATACATCACAATTGTGGGAAGAAGGAACAATATCTTCCAGCTTCTTTCCGTTAAATATGTCAATACCAACAAAGTGGCACTTAGCATGACCGTGCTTACCGGTCTTCGATGTGGAAACCTCCACCACCTGCAAAAACAAAAATCAAGGCACGTTCAATACCAATCGTTCAGTGAAGTATTTACGAAACATCTGATATCTTCTTCTCAATTATAATTGCTTTATAAAGATATTTTAAATCAATCAACACTAACTGCTTATCTAAACCTCCACAAAATACCAAAAGAATATCTCAATTATCATTTTCTATAAAATCACATACAAACTAATACTCGCAATCAGGAGATATCAGAGGATTTCTCTTTAAACCAATCAGAACAGAAAATAACAAATAGAGCATGTTTGGATCTGAACTTATCCAAACACAAAAAGAATCGCAGTGATCGAAAACAAAATCTCACAGCATCCACAAAAAAATCTGAAAACACGAATCAAACTTAAAAGACTCGCTCAGACAGATCTAATCCAAAGACAGTAACATAAAGGTGGAAGCACCTTGCAGGGGCGGTTCTTGATGACGATGTAACCATTCTTGCGGATGGTACCGGCCTGCTGAGGATAGGTCTTGGAGGCGCCGGCGTCGGCCTTCGACTCGAAGTGGTGCTCCTCGTCGGACATGGTGGCGGCGATCGGGAAAAGAGAGAGTGAGAGTGATTGAGAAGAGAAAAAGGAGAGAGCAGATAGAGTGAAGGTGAGATTTAATGTATTTATGAGGGTATATCGTAATTTCAGAGGAGGATTAGGGTTTGGAAAAGTCTGAGTGAATATGGACCGTTGGATTAGCGAAAATGAACGGGTGCCGATGAGATTAATAGCTATATGTATACATGCATGCGTTATAACGACGCTGATGGCACGTGGGCGGCTCGTGACTTTACTTTAAAATCCATGAACTATCAGTCTAACTAGTCGTAAGTAAGACATTGCGTGAAGGCAATAGGTTAGCCCATTCATCCAAATTTAAGTGTTTTTTTTAATGAATTAATTTATAGGTTAAGTTTATACTTAGATTGACTTATCTATTTTAAGTAAAAAGAAATTAGGCTTTGGATAGGTTTAACTTTTAAGTATAAGCAGTTTAAGTTTGGAATTAATTAAAATTTTTTTATTTTATAATTTTATTTTAAAAAAATTGATAGAATTGACATATAAATCGGTCTATTGCCATATCTAATTGGGTCAGCAGGAGTCGGGCCAAGGGAGCCTCGAACTTAGACTTGAACTTTTTTAAAAAGATCCGAGTTAGCTCGATATCCAAACAAGTTTTTGGACACACGATTCTAATCTAAATCCAATCAACGTATTGTGTTAAAAAATGATGCCATTTTATCTATTAACAAACGACATTGTTGAAACTTGAATGAGATGTTTGGGCTTCAGACTGGACCATATGGCCTGAACTCAACCTCTATTTAAAACTTGATTTTTTTAAAAAAAATTCAAACTTGACCAAAACTTAATCAAAATAAATCAAACTTATTGAGTTTAAACCGAGTTTGAACCGAAATGTCAAACCTTATAGACAGTAGTATTTTCTATTTGATGATGATAACAATTATGATGATGATGATTTAGATAACTCAAAGCTCGATCAGGGCCAACCCGATTCAATTATTTTCTTTTTTAATTTAAAATTTGAAAAACAACTTTTACAAAATGTTCGAGCCTCACCAAAAGTTCGGTCAAATTAGATCAGGCCATGGGTCGAGTCCAAACTTGTCTGCCAAGCCTAACCTCAGTCTTTATTTGAAACTTGAAATTGAAAAAAATTGAAACCGATCAAATTAGACCGAACTTGTTTACTTCGAACCGAATTCAAGCTAAAATATCAAACACACTAGGCAGTGATATTTTCAGTTTGATTATTAAAATAAGAACAACAACAATAACGATGACAACGGCGACGACAAGAACAATAAAATTTGAAGAATAACTTAATTTTGATACACATGAATAGTATTAGCATAACAATCCGAAATCAATTCGATGACAAATCAATAAATAAATTTATTTTGATCATGATTCGACCAATCTTGAGCTGAAAAATTATTTTTTTAGATTTTAACCAAGTTCGGATTTCATGATCTGAAAATAAACAAATTTATTTTGATCAAATTCGACCGATCTTGAGCAGAAAATTTATTATTTTTTAGATTTTAACTAACTTCGGGTTTCATGATCCAAAAAGAATAAGGGGTAGTATCCTAGTATTTCAAAGACTAACTGAGCTAATAATAGACAAACATCAACAAACACAATTGACGCTTTGCAGGATCATATCTATTCAATAAGCATGAGCAAATACACACATACACAACTATCTAGCTGAAGTGTAATAAACTGCACAGTGAATGACAAGAAAGTAGAATCTCTTAACACAAATTTCATATATACAAGGACATATTAAGCTTAATCTTCCCTAAACAAACATTCCAACTAGGAAGACACCTCATTTCCCTATCAAGCCTAGGCATATTACCGTGCCCGGTCATCCGGGATGTAAAAGTCGAACTGGACGTCAACTGAACCAGAATCAGCCCCAGTGTCTCTGTACTCAATGTTTGTTATTGATCCAATCTCCTCTCTGTCACTATATTCTTGCTTTACGCGTAGTACAGGCACCGTCACGGAGTACACCGTTCCAAGATCATAGTCAGCTGTAACACTCAGCTGAACTTTGTCTTTTGATTCGATCTCCACAAACTCGGATAGAGCGCGTACAATATTGCTCACGATTTTCCGTTTTGCCTCGTCACTAACTGCACATCTGTCAGAGAAGAGAATCATCTTCAAACGCTGTTTCGCAATCCTTGCATTTGAACTCTTTCTTGCTGTTGGTGTTGGGAAGACTATCTTCCATGCCAAGTTTAAGCGCTCAAAGAAGCTCATGTTTATGACATTTAAGAGAAAGCTGTCAGCTTCTTGACCAACTGGATTTGAAGATAGCTGATATTCTCCAGCAATCCCAGAAAGTCGTTTAGAGTGGCCACACATCTTACGGCTATCAAATGAGATACCGGGCCATTTTTGGGTGCTTGCAAAAGTGCCAAATGCTCCATTTAAAGAGCCAGTGAACTCCACCTATATAAATAGCAGATACTTTTAACACTTTCTGAAACAAGTAAACAAGCAAAAATCTGCTTGCCAATATCTTAAACAGACAACTTAATCCTGATCGATAAATCCACAACAAAAATTATCCGGGATGATTTATTAATTAAAGAAGATGAAGGTGTAACTACAGGAAGTCAAGGAGGCAGTGATAACGATCAACAGGATGAGTCTCATCATTTATCTAAACGAGCTCCAAACAACATTCAATTCTGTTGTAAAATGTAAATCATGATCAAAAAAATAACAATGTAAAAACCGACACACCATATGAACAAAATGCAACTATGCTCTATAAAGCAAATGTATTCGCAAAGAAATACATGCAATCATGGGGACTAAAACAGTATAAGTACATCAGAAATCTTTACTGTACAGAATCTGCTTAATCATATAACCCTTTTCATTAATGACTCCACATTGGACTAAAGCCATTGTTCTTGGCAACTTCCTTAACCAAGTGGAAGCTTTCTTGGTTTTCCCGTTTCTAATCCCAAGCTTTCTGCAGATGTAAATAGGATAAACCCTAATATCACAGTTTAAATTCATCATAAATGTGTGTATATGTATGCTACATTAAAACCAAAAGAATCCTATTTTCAATTGAAAGATACAATCTAATCTACAGATTGAAACCTCGCAAGCAAACTACCAGAGACGATTTCGACCTCTCACCAAGAACCCAATTCCCAAAATTTCCTCCCTTAATCAAATTCCAGCTTTCTCGTGGAGCAAACAGAAAAATGAGCATGACTTATAAACGATTTCGCAAACCAACGTCAGAACTCACGCTACTAACGAGAAAACAAGAAAAAAGAACACCTACAATAAACAAAGCAAGCTACCCAAGCATTAAAAAATAAAGAGGCAAAAGGAGCTAAGACCTTGGAACTTGGCGAAGGTAAAGAGCTCCGAAGAGGAAATCTATGGAAAGAAGCCATTGTTGCAGAGATCCCCATATCCCCAGACATCGCCATTCCCAATTTGCTCCACTCAATCTCGGCGGCTCCGCTCACAGAATCACGCAGTAGATCCAGGCGAGCTCCTCTTAAGCGACTGTGCTGTCTATGTTCCGGCCTTGACGACGCCGTTATGGGTTGTATAGATTCTGATATGAATTTCAATAAGGTACTAAAATCTTGTGATTCATTTGTCTTTAATCATTAATTAAACTGCCCTGTGTGGACCCTTTTCAATCAAAATCCTAATTTTTAAAATTACCATTCACCCCTTAAGAGTTTATTTTTTATATCATGTGTACCTTCTAATATTATTTTCTAATGTTTCAAAAACTAGTTTAGAAATCAAATCAATAATTTTTTTTTTAAAATTTAATCGGCATTAAACCTTCATAAAATCGATATACAATAAATATTAAATAAAATTGAAAAACTTAAAATAGAATTGAAGAAGGCAATAAAAACTTAATTAAATAAGAATACTGTCAAATAAAAATTAATTAGTTTATTCTAATTTATAATTAACAACCGATTAGTTTTAAAAAATTAGTCATTTAATTAATAAATTGATTGTTTTTAATAACAAAGATTATTAAAGTAAATTAAACAAGAAAAATGAACAGTTTAAAGTTTTTATGAAATCGTCTGAACCGATTCAAAATATTAAGATAACGTTATTTAGTATTATATGACACAACATATATTATTTTTAATTTTCACTTAATACTACTTTAGATCATTTAGAAACAACCTCTCTACTAGTTACAGGTAAGACTACGTATTACTGACCTCCCTAGATCTCACGTATTAGCAAGATTCTTACTGAGTGTTGTTGTTGTTGTTGTTATTTAATGCTACTTTGGTATTGAGATATCTATGGGCTTGATAATATTTACATTTGAAGGTTTTACGATGAAATGATCTTGCTATTCAAATATATTTTATGAGTTTAGTATTCATCTCCCACCTAATATAGAATAAACAAAGACTTTATGAGATTTCCTAGGGAGTATATGCTTTACTTGAAAATTAGTCTCTATCCAATTATCATCAAGACTATTTTGAGAAAAGCTAATTAACTTTGTTACAAGGGATGGACAACATTGGACATATGGATCCTTTATGATGCCTTTTTTAATGTCTATAAAAGATACAAAATCACTTTAGAAGGTTTTAATGTTGCTACCCTAAGTGTGTAGATATCTATAACCACTATATAAACCAAATGAGATTTTATTTGTTTTCTTATTTTACTTGATTTGTTAGAAATTGAACCCAATTGCTGTCTCCTAAACACACTACATATTAAAAGATAATCTTTGAATTTATGCACTTTTAAAAAGTCTTTGAAGAACATGAATATTCAAATATAGTTTGTCTATGTATATATCAAAAATGAAATGTCAAACATTATTGCATAGTGCAAAAAGAAATGTAGGTGAAAAGATACATGAAAGTCTTACACAAAATGAGCATGTATTTTAGATCAAGACATTCCAAGATACTTATTATTATGGTAAAACATTTGATAGTAGGAAGATTGAGTACTAATGGCTGTTTACAATATGGATCACTTTTGGGATATTCATAGGTTTAATATTTTTGGGTTAAAAAGGGCTACTTTATGAGATTACCAACAAGATATTTCAGATATCAAAGCCTATAGAATTAAAAGGCATGACTTGCATTTACTATTTGAAGATTAATAGGCACAATATGAGAAGTTAAAATGATAGTTCACTTTATATTATAACTCTTGAATATATATTTAATTCATGCAACATTTGTTTAAAACAAGTGAAATTAGAATTTCTCAATGCTTGTAAACCATTTATATGAATTGATAGGTATCATTTGTAAACAAGATATGGTTTGCAATTGTTGACATCCGTTTAAGAGAAGATGCAAGAGTGATTTGCAATCAAGTAACACTGCGTTATGTTTTAATGCATGCTTGAAAATTATATGGAACAGACTAATTTTGACTTGCTTGAAGGTGATGACAAGAGCAATTATGAAGAGGTTCCATTAGAAAAAGTAAGGGATGGTTGCATACATGGCAATATATGTCCTAATATTAAGTCAAAGTTGGAGAAAAACAAAAAAAGAAGCTCCTAATTATTTGGCTCATTTTGCAAGTGATGGGAAATTTGACTTTGAACATTATATGGATGACCTTATGATCATAAATGATACTAATCATTTAATTCATTTTGTAGTTGATAGAAAATTTGAAATTACATATTGTATAAATGACCATCATATTTTGAACCTTAGAACAAATGACCGCACTTGTGTAAAATGGTACTTGACCCCATTCGATTTCATTAATCATTTTAAATAAAGGAGATCTAGAGGTATATGTACATGAAAGATGTGCATGAAATATGCACATATTTTCTTCAATTTTAATGTTAAATTATCTTATTTTACTTAGTTTTTGATATCTTTTAAGGTAATTATACAAATCGAACCTTATGATAATATTATTCAATAATTCGAGATTATTCCCAGAAAAACATGAATAAATTCATAATTTTTAGAAAAACAAGTTTTGTCTACACTTGTGTGCTATTTCGTGCCCTAAAAAGATTAAATGCAGTAAGTGACATAACCTAAGTCATGACCACGGAGGAGATCATAAGGTTCAGATCACACGTTCCTGTTACCCTGTGCTTACTTTGTTCAGTGGGCATTCATCCATCCAATTTCTCTCTGTCTCATTTATGAGATAGATGCATACTCATGGAACAGGTAGGTACAAGATAACAGAAACATGTAATCTATTCCTGAGACCATTTGCAATTCAAAGAAGAAGTAAAGAGATCATAATTTATAGACACAATCATGTCAAAGGTCGTGGATTAATCTAAAAGACATAGGAAAATCAATTACCATACTAAATGTCGTGTCAATTACCCAAAGGAATCAATGAGTTTTTATTTCTTTATCATTTATTTTATTGACTATTTTCTATACTTTAGATTTACTTTTATTTTATATTTCATTATTCAAAAAACCTATAAAAAATCATCTTTCTATTTATTATCCTTAGACTAGTTAACAGTGTTAGGCTTCATATTCTAAATTGTTTCTTCTGGGATTTAACTCCTACTTATCATTGAATTGATTACCAATAATATGAGCACTTGCCTAGTGAGTGAGTGACAAATTTGTAATATAAAAAATTTTGGTAACCTTAACACATATCGGAAACAGCCTAGCTGCGTACTATCAAACCTCTCCAGATTCCGTGTTGGTGCAGGATTCAACTAGGTGTTAATAATGATGATGATGATGATTAACACATAAAAGCAAGAAGTCCTACACTAAGGAGTCATATATGAGGCATTATTATTATTATTACTATTATTATTATTACTAACTAAGCAAATATTACAATGTTAAAGTTATGTATTTAAAAACAAAATCAAGTTTCAAGTTTCAAGTTTCAAATTTCTTATAATTCTTTTTATTATAAATGTATTTAAAAAAATTCAGTTTGCATAAAAAAAATTAGCTTTTTTTTGAGAAAATTAACTTTTTTTATTTTACTTTCAATATATGTTCCTCACACATTACATTGACATATGAACATGTCCAAAATAACAATGTATAAATTTAAGGCCTTGCCATTGCTTCAACCTGATAAATGAAATCCTATTAGTATTAGAATTTATGTTTTCCTAACAATAGAACAATATGGTAAATTATCAAAACTTAGAATCAAAATCATAGTGTCCATTTGTCTCTTTTTTTCTATTAACAATTTCAAAGGTTAGTGAAGAATTTTAAAGAACATATTCAATTCGGGACTCTTTACCTGATAGAGATAAGCTTGCGTACTATTGGACCTTTTCAGATTCTGTTTTTCTGTGAAATTCTTACTGAATGTTGTAGTTATTGTTGTTATACTCAATCCGGGACTAAACTCTATAGAGGCTATTGGTGTGGCTATTGGTGTGAAGATCATTTAGGATCTCCTTAGAAATTTTCATTGTGTTTCTGATGAAAAAATAATTACAGATTCCCCACAAATCTCCTTAGAAATTCATAGAGAGTCTAAGTTCAATTCTGTTGCATCACAAGGTTCATTTCCTTGAAGAAGTTATCCTAAACAGAAGCTCAGATCTTCTTCTACAGTGGTGCTCATCATCTTCCTTTTTGAGTTAAAACTCCTTCACTGTCACAGAAACCTGTGGTGTCTCATATGCAATCCTGGACCTGGATTTCTTAACACCAGCTGTAATCCATACCTTATCAGATCTGTATCCTTCAATTGCCACATGTGTAACCTTAACCCACACCAGGAACTTCGTCTTGATTCCCTCTATACCTGTAAGCTTTCCCCTCGTAAGGGTTGCTTTCACTCGAGTGGAATACCTTAGAACAGAAGAATCCTTGAAGCTGACTTCACAAACAGAAGGCAAGTATACTATCAGCTTGGCCTTTGATTCATCGAATTCGTAACACGTCACATTTTGAGGAAAGAGTCCGGATGGTAAGTTGTACTCTCGGAGAAGATCTGGCAAAGTTTTCAGCGGCTTTCCTGCATGAGAAGAGAATACACAGGTAAGCATACGGTAATATGCAAGCAATGCATGACTTCCATGTTAGTTTACAAGAGAATCAGCTTACATTTCAATCTAATTCTAAAAACAAGTTTCTTGGAACGAATCTGTTGAAACAATCTTTCTTGTTGCCCTTTTTTTCAATCCAGATCAGTAAAAATTTCCTACCTTTGAGTTTGTTGAAAATCCATTTTGCCTTCTCTTCAACTGTATTGGAAAAAGTCTGCAGAATGCAGAAGTTAAATTAGAATTTGAACCATTTTCACAAGAATCAAGCAGAGAAACATGATTCACTTGATGAGAATGATGATTTAAACTCAAAATCTTACTCAATTTTCATCAGTTCCACACTGAACCGTCAGGATTAATCTAATGAAGAAAAGTAGAAAGACTTAACATTTTCATTCATTCCCACTCGTTTTCTCTCTTTTTCATCTGCAAACTACATTTCAGAAATGGGAAGTACGAGGATTGGAAGAAGCCACCAACGTTACATGAATTTCTACTCATCAAGTCCCTACCCATTTGAGTTTCTGAATCCAGTTCCATTTATCCCAACAACCCATGTTCCAAAATCATTTCTTTCCCCTAAAAAGATAATCCATTAGATCCACAACAAATTAGCATAAGCCATGAAATGGGGAAAGTACATTCGACCCACCTCACACAAATCATCCAAAAACCCACAACAGAAAGATCACTTAAAACCAAGAGACGACTCAAACACACAAAAAAGAACATCAATAAAAGGAATATACAAAAGCACAAAACAGAGAACTAAAAGGACATTCTTAAAGAAATAATCTTTGTACTAACTGTTATGTCTTCAGTAATGTTAGAGAGCTCCTCCTTGGCTTTCTTGGAGATCCATGATCCCCCAACTTTCAAGCTACTAACTTTAGTTAATGCCTTCTCCATTCTCACTCTCAAATCTATCTACTATCAGTAGAAATGAAACGAAGAAGTGGACCAAAGAAAGAAGCCAAGTGAAAGGAGTGGCTCACTTTCTTTCAGACTTTTGAGGACTTTCCAAAAGAGTCTGAAAGCTGGCAGGCACTTAAAGCCAAGATAAGCAGCTGTCACGGTGTCACCTTGAAGAAAAAAGCGGCGCCTCTTGAACACTTACCCATGAAATGAATCAGAAACAATAAAAAGATGGTTTCTTTTGATCGTTAGAAGTTCAAACTTTAGGACAAGGCTGATTTTATCGTTCAATGTTTCATCAAAGATGTTATCTTGCAATTTTCAAATTGTGTTTGCTTGCATTGGACGAGCTTATGAATCAGGGGGAATGAATATAAAGGAGTCGACTTAGGTAAATGAAATATTTTTTAGATTAATTTTACATATTCAAAAAGTCCTATGCAAAATACTGTTTTAGATAAATTTTCTAAACCTAACATCAATTTTGTAATTGAATTGCAAGTAAAAATACATTAGCAAAAAAAAAAAGTTAGGATTCTGTTTTTAAAAACACCTACTTTCACTCACGGGCTATGATTGAGTGGTCTGGGCTCATCCACCTTTAACCAAAGTTTCGAGTTCGAGTCTTAGAAATGGAGTCGCTTTAAATAACTCATGAGGAGAGCTTGCCGCCCATAAGAGTCCTACCTTGCTCGAACCGGATTAGTCAGGACCCGTTGGCTCCGGATACCGGGGAGTGATAAAAAAAAAACACCTACCTTCCTTTTATAGTAACTAATATTTTAAAAATTAGACTGAAAGTTAAATCGGTAAGACAAGAGATTTAAAGTTTAAAAGGTTCAACCGGTATTAAATCGTCATAAAACTGGCTGAAGATTGAATTAAAGAATTTGAAGTATAATCGAAAGAGATTGTCCTTACTCATCAAAGAATTTGAAGTTTAATTAAAAAACTTGTTAAATAAAAATTAATTGATTTATTTTAATTTATAAGAACTTATTAATTAATAAAAATTGATCAATTAATTAATAATTTGATCAATTATTAAAATAAATCAAAGTGAAAATTTAAAAACTGAACCGTAAAGTTGGACAGTTTAAAATTTTTATGGTTGAACTGGCCGAATCGGTTGAGTTTTTTATCATTAATAATAATATCAATATTGTTATATGGATTAAAATCTTAAATTCTTTTTTTATGAAAAAATATTTAAAATGATGATAATATTATTCTCTATTTTTATTAAATGATAAAAATTATTTAACACACATTTAAAATAAGATAAGCGTTTTATTATACAAATGAAAATTTATGTTACTTTATTAATTTAATAACTTTCACATACTAAATCTCTATAATTGAGAGGACATGTTGTAGATGATACGATGGAATTTCTATTCAATAATGAAATGTCACATTATTATTTATCTGATGATTGGTGAAACATCTCAATCTGCATAATTAAGACCATCATGTATGCGAAAATATATACATATAACCAGAATTTTCATCACACCATTAATATTGCAACTATTCTAATTAACAATTAAAACCTAAAATTGAAGACCCATATTATAGTAATAATTAGGGACAACAACAAACTCGAATCATTTAAGACTCCAACTTAACTTGATTTTGTTTGATAAATTTAAACTTAAAATTTAGTTAATATAAAATTTACCTATTAATTTTAGATTACATTAACAATTGCTTAATTTCTGTCTCAAAACATCACTTCCTCAATTATATATGACCCATAAGCTAATTTAGTGTCAAATTTGATACAAGACCTTGTCAACTTAAGGTGAATAATCTATCAATAAAAGAATGATGAAATTAAGTTGGAATTTAAGAGTTGATTTGAATAGCATAATATTTGATTAGTTCACATTGTTATTTTTTTATCGAAATATAAGAAAAAATTTATAAAAATTTGAAAAATTAGAAGGTTTTTCTGAAAAATTTTAAAAATTAGAAAATGTTTTAATGATCTATGAATAAAAGAATGATGAAATTAAGTTGTCTTTTACACTATATCTGTAAAACATATGCTTAGATACAACCGAACATGGTGGGTCCTAGGCCACTGAATTTTCCCACTCAAAAGTTGTTATCGCATAGCTTTAACTGGGGATGACAATGGATCGGCTCATATGTCAATCTTGTCAATTTTTAAAATATATTTTTCCTAAATTAAAAACGTAAAACAATCTTTTTTTAATTGGGTATGAATATGAGTAAAGGCTGCATACTACTGGATCTCCTCAAATTCTGCATATCAATGGGACTCTTACTAGGTATTGTTGTTGTTTTGTTTTCTTTATTTTCATTTTCTAAAAATTTATTTGGCTGAATTTTTTATTTTTGTTCTTAATTTTGGCTTTTTTAGTTTTCATATGAAAATAATAATAACTATTTTTTGTTTTCGTTTTTGTAACAATATAATTCATCATTAACTAAACATATACTATTTAATTAATTATGGATGATATAGTTCATTTATTCAATTCATTTTAATTATAATTAAACAGTCTATTTTATAAATTTTCAATAAATATATTCTTCAAAAAAATCAAATTTCAAAGATTTTAAAATAGTTTATAAAATATATCAATAATAAATATTAGTTTATAAATAAAATTTTACATATTTTAATTATATAATTATTTATTTGATAATATATAATAGAATTGTATTAATATTTACTAATAAATATAATAAAGAGCTTTAAATAAAAATAAAACCAAATGGGATTATGCACATATATTTTTAATAATCATGCATTTTCTTTGCATTCTCAATCATCTATTAACTTAATTACCTTCTAAACAGAATTAATTAATCAATGCCCTTTATCCATAAATACCTTAGCATCCTCATAAACCCTCTTTAGGAATCTCCGAAACCTTGGAATGTCGAGCTTCACATTCTGCACTCTCATGTAAACATGCATGTTGGACCAGTTTCCTCCAACGTAAGCTTCAGGGTTCTTGAGCACCAACTCGTCCACTTTAAATTTCTCAATCAAACTACTCTCTGCAACTTCAATCTCATACTTCATGTACCTCAACCCCAAAACCCTTGCAGGCTTTTCATAGCAATCCCATGAAACGAACTCTGTTCCAAGCGGTATTATTTGCCCTAACACCGAACCAGGCCTTAGAAAAAACAGATGTGTCATCCCTGCTCCATGAACTCCAATCATTGCATGGCTTCCATGGATCAACCTGTACGAATCCGCCAACCGACTGCTCTGTTTTGGCTCCAACACTTTCACTTCAAAACCCACCTCCTCGCTTACCGCCGTAACCTCCTCGATGTTTAATATCACCCTCCCAACTCCGGCACCTCCCCGTTGCATTATGACAAGTCGTGGCCTTGCTCTTGATGATTTATGCTTTTCCAGGTCACTATTGTCGAGTCCTGCAATATAGTGAAAAAATAATCTGAATAATTAAATTTGTTCTATACTAACTCATGATTTACCTCATTACTTATGGGATCATTATTTAAAACCAATTACATAATTTCTATTAATTAATTAATAATGATATTGGTTTTCAAATAAAAATTATTTTATAAAAGCAATATTTTTACTATTTATAATCAAAACATATAATCATTATATGATATCTCTATGTCCCAAAAACATATAAACATTAAAGTATAATAAACATACCAAAAACAAAAAATATAATAATAATACTAATAATAATAATAATAATAATAATAATAATAATCTGTCTATTAAAAAAGAAAAAATCTTATAAAAATGTAACCAATTAGTGATTAAGATTAAGTATCATCTCTGCTACAAATTTAATTAACAAAATTTTGTCAGGAGAAAAGTAAATGCCTTTAATATTATTCTTAAAATTATGAGTCAAAATTCAAAGTTTTTAATGGAGATGGCAGTTGGGCTTAAGCTTGCCCCTATCCGCCTCGAAGTCAACGGGCTATGCTTAGGTTGATCGAGCCTAAATAGGGCTTGAGCTCGGACTGTCTAGAATTCACTTGGCCTGAAGCCCGACAAATATAAGCAAAATAATATTATTCTAATTTTTTAAAATTTAAAAAATAAACAATTTGAGTTGGGTTAAGTAAGATTCAGGCGAGAGGTGGAGTGGAGCTTAGGCTTGTAGCCTCAACTCCTACTAGGCCCAAGTTCAGGTCCGCCCGACTCGACCATTGATAATCTCTAGTTTTCAAGACAAAAATAAACGAAAGTTTTGTTACCTAGAATATTACTTGTGTTGTTATAGGCTTTTTGCAGTAGTTCTTGGAAACTAATGAGTGTTTTTGGGTGCGGTATCATCGCTGGGTTTATCACCATTGAACCATGCTTGATGAGTCCCACAGTAACTGATGGGAAGCAATGGGTAGCCGTTTGATTGTACATGTTAATCACAGGGTGGCGAGTGAAATGGAGGAGCAAATCAGCGTACTTCCGGACCCACCATCCCCTCCAATCACTGATTGCAAGGATGATATCTTGATCATAAAATATGGTTTGTACGGTGATGTAGAGAGGAATCAGGCCTTCGTTAATATCATGAAAGAAGTTACCCGTGTACCCGCCGGTACTGAATACCAATGCTGGACTGTTGTGTGTGACTCCACAGGGAACTTTTGGTGGGGTTGCGATAATGTTAATCTCTTTAACCCAGGAAATCGCTGCTTTGTCTTTCTTGCGAGGGTAAGGATGGATTTTCATCACGACGTCTGTTTGATTACATCTGTCGGGTTCCATGATAAAGAATGTTGAGGAGTTAGGATCCAACAGTGATGAACCGTTGATTGAGCAGAGATCATAATCTCTGTGGGACCTATCGCATGTGATTGATACATGGGCTTGAGGGAGTGCAGCTGCTGTGCCGTGTATCCAGCTCATTAGACTTCCTAAAAAACCAATCAACAAGTTAAAACAAGTCATTAATAACATCAAACTTACCAGCATAAGATAATATTTGATTTGATTAAAAATGAAGGAAATAAAGTCTAACAATTTAAAATTCACTAACATTTTTAAAAAAAATTACGTTTACTAACATTTTAATTAAACAATGAACAAATTTTAATGAAAATTTTATTAATGATTAAAAATTGAATCGGTTTGATAGCCAACTTTTCAATTCGATTTATAATTTTTCGATTCAATTTATTTTAATAATCTTTTTCATTAGAAATTTACAGATTTTTATAAATTAATTGATTTTTATAAACCAAAATTAAGGATGGCAGATCGGCCCGGGTCTGGTTTTCTTGCCCGACCTAACTTGAGACCCGACGGGTAACACAACACGACGTAAGTTAATCATATGCAAATAACAAACTAGATCGAAGCACTTTTTAATATGAATAATATATTCAATTCAATTTTGATTGATGATGAGACACTTAAGGGTAATTTATTTAGTACCCAAGATATGCTTCCCTTTAAAAACAGAAGTTAAATGAAAAACACAAGCCTATTCATACTAAAATTAAATTAATTTATATTAAAATACAACACCATGTCCAATTTGAGGATATATTAATGCAGTATCTTCAATCCAAAATTTTAAGTTATTGAATTATGTATTTTTTATACAAAATTACACTCACTTTATGTCCTTTTTTTATATGAATAACTAAATTATGAATTTTCGACATTTCAATTTTGATAGATGATGAAAAACTTAAAGGAAATTAATTTAGTACTTAACACATGCTTCCCTTTAAGAACAAAAAGTAAAAGAAAAACAACGTTTTAAAAATCAGACTGGAAGTTAAACCTATAAGACAAGAGGTTTAAAGTTTAAAAGGTTTAGTCAGTATTAGACCATCATAAAACTAGAGAAAGATTAAATAAAATTAAAAATTTGAAAATATAATTGAAAATATTTTCCTTATCTATCTAAGAATTTGAAGCTTAATTTAGAAAAAAGATTGTTAAATGAAAATTAATTGATTTACGTTAATTTGTAAGAACGTATTAATTTACAAAATTTGATTGATTAATTAATAAATTGATCTGTTTTTAACCACAAAAGTTATTAAAATAAATTGAACCAAAAATTTAAAAATCGAACTGAAAAATTAGATAGTTCAAGATTTTTACGATTAAACCAATCGAACCTGTTAAGTTTTTGAACCATTTAGAAAAAACAGGTATAATGTAGGGTGTCTTACCTTGTAAGGTCATGGACCGTGGACCAAAAGATACAAGAGTAACACCAACATATAGCAATGCCAAGAAAGCAGCAACCATTACTGCTAAACCTCTTCGATCGTCGAAAACTTCCATAGTTTCAGCTCAGCCAGCTCACTTTTGAAGATGATCTTCACAATGTTCGATTCAATAATAAAGCTTGTAAGAAATCCTTAAGGTGTTTGTAGACATCTTAGTAGAGAAAGGTTAGTTTTGTGTGATTATAAAAATAGATAAAATAGAGAAGAATATTGAAAAAATAAGAAAAACAACAACAACCCAACAAAAATCCCACTCATTGCAAGATTTGAGGAAGTCCATAAATACACGACCTTCTCTTAAACAAAGAAATAAAAGCAAATTAAAAAAACATTGGGTGGTTTTGAGCATGTACCTTTCATGCATTTAAACCTCTTAAGATAGACTTTGCATAATATGTGTGCTACACTTAATAAAGGAAAATTTTCTTTTAATAAATATGATTAATCATGATTAAAAGTTAATATTGACTGGTTTTGAGTCAAACCTTGTTATTGTCCTTTTATGCGTTACATTAAATTAGCATTAATTACACTATCTAAAAAGGGAAGAGTCTTATAGAAGTTAATTTCTTTGAGGTAACAATTAAACTATATCTTTTGAAATTTTTTTAATTTAATAATTACTCTTTCAAAATTTGTATAATTCAAGTTAAAATATTATTTTTGCTAATATAATATGAAACATGGATAAATACCCACTAAACATTTGGTGGATACATTACATCACCAAAAACAATCTTTCGGCTTGAATTATACGGATTTTAAAAAATGAACTACTAAATTAAAAATTTCAAAAAGTTTAAAATTGAATTAAAAAGAAACTAGAAGATTAGGCATTGATAAGTTTATTATCTCAATTTCATTAATATAAATATTCTATTTTATTATAAAAAAGTTATTTGGTTGAAGATTAGTAGACAATTTTATACCTTTTCATAAAATGTTGAATTATAATGCAAACCAAAATTTTTGTTCTATTAATAACCGAATTGGGGGAAAGAAATATCACCAAAGATGAGAAGATGAATAAAACAAAAGTGATTTTATTTACGAGGGTCATAAGGTTTTCTTTGTGAGTTCAAGTGCACAAAAAAAGTTTATGGCAATTAGCAAATTGCATTACTGATAACTGATTTTATCAGCAATTAGTTGACAGCGGATTATATCAGCTGATTTGATCAGTAGATAACATAATCTGTATATTTAAAAATGTTTGGTAAAATTAGTTATTTAGTATTAACTATTTATATATAAAATGACTTATGAAGGTATGACTTAAAAATAGTTATAAAAACATGAGTATTATATCTTAATATTTATTTGAATATTCTCATAAGAATTTAGATTTTAGATATATAATTTTACAAAATTAAGTTTATAACTATAATAAAAAAACATAGAATATATAATAATAATAATAATAATAATAATAATAATAATAATAAATATTATTATTATTACCACTACTACTACTATTACTTTCTTTTTCTATATTAACTACTACTACTTCCTTCATATTTAAGGTACCTGTGTTTGGTGAAGAGAAAGTAATAATAAAAGATGATAACTTGAATAATTTATAATAATTTTTGGGCATAATCATCTTTTTGTTTCTTAATTTCTCAGTTACTAGAGCAAAACGTTTCTTATAAGAGTATTTTGAAAAACAGTAGATTGGGTTCAATCTGCCAACTCAATCAGCTGATTACCAAATATAATTAACGGTTTGACATAGTTAAACAACTAAATACCTCTTAGGCCCCGTTTGGTAAATAACGTTTCAGTCATTTTGTAGCGTTTTGGAGGAAATTAGCTGTTTGACTATATCAAACAACTAATTATTTTGTTTAGTAAACAGCGGATTAAGTCGGCGGATTGAACCCAATCCGCTATTTTTGAAAACCTACTCATAAGAGCGTTTTCAAATAGCGGCTAAAAATTATGGGACAAAAAGACAATTGTGTCCAAAACTTTATTACAAGATAAAGATAAAGATAAAAATTTGTATTTTGAGTTAATGAATGGAAACGAATTAAAAACATTAGAAAATGGATAATTTTATAAAAGATAATATAGTCATATCCAATAGTTATGTACGGATAATTAGATGTAATGTTTTTACATGTGCTCCTGATTCTTGAATTATGTTCTTAATAATACATAAAGTCATATTTAGCATAAACATGCATTATGAATTAGTAATTCATATATATCCCTATGAAATCTAATACATTTTTCAGAATACGTTATGCTCTCATAAGTCATTTTACACATAAACAGTTAATACTAAACAGTTAATTTTACCAAACATCTTTAAATAAACAGCTGGTATTATCCGCTGGTCAAATCAACTATATTAATCCGCTATTAGCTAACCGCTGATATAATCAGCTAACAGCTATTGCAATCCGCTGATTGCCAAACAGGACCTTAATTTATATACGGTAGAGATGGATAATTTTCTTTTTGTTATCTTGGCTCATCCAACCAATGCTAAAAAGAAAAATATTACAAATTAATGTGATTTAGTGAATCGATTGGAAAATTTTGAAATTAAATATCTATAATTTAGTTTATGTTCAAATAATTTTGTATTCATTGAATCTTTTTCTTAAAATTTTAGTATATACGTAATTTTATTATATAGTGTTATACTTAAGTTAAGATGAATGAGGGTCCAAAATTCCATTAAATATCACTTCTT
>JAOQMM010000001.1:1582282-1602628 GCA_027563515.1 Erythroxylum platyclados
TATTTAGACATAACTTGCCATTTAGTACTAAATGGTTAAGACTTTTTGTGTTGTGTGATTTGGACCCATATGTGCTCTTTCCCACATCTTAAGTAATCTCACACAATCTAAATTTATCCAAAGTTCAAAGTTCAAGGTTTATTTTTATTTATCATAGAAATTCTAGTTTGTATTGAAGGGGAAAAGACACAAAACTCTTTTGTAATTTAAGAAAATTTTAAAATTATTTTAATGATTTTTTACTTTTCAAAATAATAATTCTTTTAATTTAGGGTTTTAAAAAAAGAGAAATATATGCAACATGAACATAAAACGTAGACTACTCAAATGCTGCTTATATGATGTTTTGACTCAACTCTTATTATCGAATTGAACTAATTAAAATTTATCTAAATTAATATTTTATTATAATTATCTTAAATAATTAATTTAAAAGGTAAGCTTTAAAGTAATCGGTAAAGTTGCTCCTTTGCGGTCACAATGGCACAGGTTCAAGTCATAAAAATAGTCTCTTTGTAAAAATACAAAGAGAAGGGTGAGTACATTATGACCTTCTCGGACCTCTACAAAGTGTGGAGCCTTGTGCACTGAATACGTTAACTTTTAAATTATTAATTTAATTGATTTGAGTCAGATTTAAAAATTGAGTTGAGTTATCGTATTAACAAGATTTGATTATTCATTGTATTATATTCATAATGTGTATATTTTACCGTTATTTTAATTTAAAATATGATGGTGAAAAATCCATGTTTTGTTGATACTTTATAAAGACAAAAGTGGCTCTCTCCATCTATTCTTTCCCTTTTGCCTTTACCTTTCTGTGGTGGGTTTACCATTATTCTCTTGGCCAGTAATAAAAATCATTACCCAAACTGGCTCTCTAACTTTTTCTTTTTTGTGCTTTGGTAATAAAATTTGATTTACTTTTTAATTACCCACTAAACATTCCAATTTGACCTTCCAACACTTCATGAAATACTTGATGTCCCTGCCAAAAGAACCCAATTGTAAGGTCTTCATTATATATAATTTTGGTTAATTTAATGAAACTTAGAGAATGAACCAATGAGGAGCAAACTATAAGTATCTGGTAAAAAAAGGAAAATCCAATATCTCAAATATTCCTATTTATAAAAGGAAATAGATTATCATGTTTTAATTAATCCCTCAAATCTTATGTTTTCAAAACTGGACCGGAAGTTAAATTGGTAAGACAGAAAATTTAAGGTTTAAAAGGTTTAACTGGTATTTAACTGTCATGAAATCGGTTAAAGATTGAATAAAATTAAAAATTTGAAAAATGATTGAAAAAGATTGTGCTTACTTATTGAAAAATTAAAGTTTAATTGAAAATAGAGACTATTAATTAAAAATTAATTGGTTTATTTTAATTTATAAAAATTAATTAATGTACAAAAATTGACTAATTAATTAACAAACTAATTGAACTTTAATAACAAAGATTACTAAACTATATCAAATCGAAAAATTGAAAATTAAATCGAAAAATTGGCTAGTTCAAAATTTTCACAATTAAATCAATCGAATTTTTTTGGATTTTTAAAACATTGCTCAAAATCTATAGTTTTTCTTAAGCTATATATACACTTTTAGTAGAGCTGGTTAGTATTAAAAAGAGCGTAAAGAGTCAACCAAAATTAAATAATATTTAAATTGAATTTTCTATTGATTAAGTGATTTACATTATTATATGTCATCTAAAATTAAAAAGAACTCATATTTATTTTTCTAAAGAAACAATAATATACTTGAATTACATTTTACTAATGATTAAAAATTAAATTGATTCGATCGGTTCAACCATAAAAATCTTGAACCGTTTAAAATTTTAGTTCGATTTACTTTAATAAGTTTTATTGTTAAAAATTGATTAACTTATTAATTAACTGGTCAATTATTGTAAATTAATAAGTTTTTATAAATTAAAATAAATTTTTATTAAACAAATTTTTATTAAATTTCAAATCTTCATTAAATAAGAACAATCACTTTCAATCATATTTCAAATTCTTTAATTTATTCAATTTTTAGCTGATTTTATAACGCTCTAATATTAGTTGAACATCTAATCTTCTTGATTTAATCTCCAGTCCAGTTTTTAAAACATTGCATTTTACATATCAAAATTTCGGGATAAGAAAAAAGATTCCAATTTGCATTACTTGGAAAGATTCTAACCTACCCATATCAAACTAAAACTTGTAATGCAAATGATTAATTTAAAGTATAATTATTGTTTATTACAAGTCAGAGATTAAGGTTGTCTCTTTGTCAAGTTTGTTGTGCTTGTTGGCAAGCGATGCAGGCGTTGTCCAATAAATATATATAATAAAATAAAATGTCCTAAAGAACTTAGCTAAGCTTAAATTATTTAATAAATGTGTATAATTGGCTTGTATTCAATGATTAAAAAAATCTGGTTCAACCATAAAAATCTTAAATCGACCAATTTTTCTATTAGATTTATTTTAATAATTTGTTAAATATCAATTAATTTTTTAAGTAATCGATCAATTTTTATAAATTAATAAGTTTTTATAAACTAAAATTAATTAATTTTTATTTAATAATTTTTTTAATTAAACTTTAAATTCTTTGATAGATAATGACAATCTCTTTCGATTATCTTTTAAATTTTTAAATTTTATTTAATCTTTAACTGATTTTATGATATTTTTATAGCAGTTGAACCTTTTAAATCTTAAATTTACAGTGTTATGAGTTTAACTTTATTCCTTTTTCTAATATTGTTTGTGTTTTTTATTTAATTTTAATTTAATATATCTGCACCAAAAGCAAGGAAGATGGAGAGAATCTAGAAAATGCTCATTTTTAATAAAATCCTCAAAAGCCCATAAACTAATTAGAATCCAAATGAAATGAGTATTAATGATATGTAATGGGCATAAAAAGATTGGAGAGAGAAAGGAAATGTGGAGAGAGAAAGTGAAGAGAAAAAGCAGAGAATAAAAGGAGACCGGATGTTGACAAATTTCGTGTCACTGTTGTTCATAGAAGGTCGTTTGTTCGTGTAAAGATTTTCTTATCTGGGATCTCTGTTTCTCACACTCTTCTTCTCTCAATAGCAAAAATAAAGATACTATCTTTCTTTCTCTCTCTCTATTATAAAGTTATGTTCTTTCCTTGTTTTTCCATTTTTGTTGTTGTTGTGGTGGTGGTGTGAGGGGTGGGAGAGTGACCCAATAGATCAAAATCCCATCTTTTTTAATTTGAAGACGATCTCAGCTCTTTTAATGTAGCTGGAATAACACCCACTTTGTTGTTTGATGCGGTGGTGGTTTTTTTTGAGCTTATTTTGTCTGTGTTTTAGTGTTAGTGGCAGTCTTCCACAACTTTTTGAATTTTCTCCTGGATCTGAAACTAGCTGTCAAATGATTGAATCCGTAGGTAATTCTTGAGGGGAAGGAGATAAGAGGATGTGGGTCTGAGGTAATTATTTATTTTCAATTCCTTGTTAATCTGATTTTTTGTGTTTCCTTATTTAGCGATTTATTAATTGGGTGGGTCTTACTTTATTTTCTAACTTATTAAATTCTCAGCTTGTTCTTTTGAGTTTTGAGCTCCAATCTTATAAACAGTTTATAGCTTTGTGTGATCAAGTTATAACAATGGTATCAAGTTATACTTTCACTGTGGTTTTCTTTTATGGTTAGTAATTGCGTACATAGTGCTTCACTAGAGTTTTTGCTCTTTCCATTTTAATTGACAAGATTTTGTATTCTGATTTGTGTTTCTATAATTTAATGATTCTTATCATGGATAATTTGACATGTATGTGTGCTAAGAGTCTGTAGGGTAAATTCTGCTAAGTTTCTGGATTTTTCTCGTTAGATGGTAAGCGCAAGGGATCTGTTCTATTCATTTTTTCGATTTACATGAACTTGCTTTCTCATAGGATGATTGAGGGAGATTAAGCTTGAATTTTGCAACTTTATCATCGAGAACCTCTAAAATTTCGTTCAATTATAGCTTATTCGCGACGTTCTATCTGAAATTTCGTGGAAGTATGGTATCTATAATTTACTTGAGCTTTTAAGAGATTATGATGATAATTGATTTTGTCTTCTTTCTAAAAGGTGGTCTCAAATTTTTGTAGTTACTTTAAATTGCATTAAGTGAGAATATTATAACTGCAGGACAGCGGTAGAATCTCTAATGTTTCTACCTAAATGTTGCATTCAATTTAGCTTAGAGTGAATTACTTAACAGCGGCAGCTGAAGTCATGGAACTGCAATTAGAATGCCACTATTTCTGATTCTTAGTAGTAAATGATTTACCATGTGGTGAGTGAACCTCTAAGAATGTCTTCTAGTGAAGTATTGTGAATTTGACTTCTAAATTTGGAAATGCAATCTAGTGAAGAAGATATGGATATTGTCTCTTTTGGTAAGAAAGTAAGAGCATTACTTTTGGAGGATCATGGAACGCTTAAGCTGATGTACATGTAAATTATTTATTGTTAGGTTAGAGCTGATTGGAGTTGAATATTGAGCATTTGTCAAGCTTGGAAATGTAGAGGGTGTCAAAGTCAAATATTGGTTTGTGACATGAATAAATTGCCATGTGTAGTCTGGCTTCTTGTCCGTGTGTATTGATGAGTTTCCTCTGTGAGTTTTATGCCCTTAAAAGAAATTTATCAATCGATTCCAGTTGTTTATTTTCTTAACACATTGCATCATAAGTTTATACAAGTATTGTAGCAATTGATCTATGCCATGTTCAGGTGTATTGGTTGGACTACTTTCCATCATGAGATATGTACTTATAGGATCAAATGAAATCTGGAGGCTAGACGGGTGTACTTCAAGTGAATCAAGCTTGCAATTCCATGTACTGCATGAGTTCTTTTCGTTTAGGTGTCAGGGGTCAAGGAACTCCAATGGGTGGCAAGTTTGCTTTTACATATTGATTACTAATGACTCAGGGCTTATGAAACTATTCCTTTTTTTTTTTTTCGTGATATGAAAAATCTGTAGATAAAAGAATATTTAGTGTTTTTTAGCTAGCATCAAATTGCATTCTTAAAAAAAAAAATTCATGTAATAATTTGGGTGCACAGTTGGTCTCATCTACATTGTTTGATGGACTGCAGGAATGGGAACAAAAGTGCATTGTGAAAGTTACTTTCAAGAACATTTCTCAATGAAGGATCTCACTGAGGATTCTAGCAGTTGTAGTTGGCCCCTGCACTATGGAGATAAAACTTTAGGCAATGGGCAATATTACAATGGCTTCTTGCCCAGGGCTGTTGCAGATGCATATCCAGGATATGACAAGGATCTACTGAAACGAACAATGCTTGAGCATGAGGCAACATTCAAGCACCAGGTATTGATGATTAGCATGTCCTGAAGTGACCTAATGCTTGTTGGTCAATCAAACCCCAGTTTAAGATTCAATTCGTGTGCTGCACCTATAAATCTAGATATTTACGTATTGTCTCATCTTTTTGGGTCTAGCTGTATGAACTGCACCGTCTTTACAAAATACAGAAGGACTTGATGAATGAAGCTGAAAGGAAAGAACAAAACAGGAATCTCATTCGTTTCGAAGGCTCGTTGTCAAGCCCCTTGGTTTCTCAAATTACATGTGAAGATGCTAGGAAATTACATATATCATCTAGCTTCCCCTTGGGAAATTCTGCCTGTGCTAGACCATCTGCTTCAGGCATTGATGACATTCATTCCCCTTTGAGTTCTATGAAAGGAAGCAGTTTCCAAGCTAGTCCCTTGCCATCTCAAAATGGAGGTACTTCAAAGGATGTGGAGATCATAGAGACCAAGATCATAGGGACCAGACCTACAAAGGTCAGGAGAAAGATGATCGACCTTCAACTTCCAGCTGATGAGTACATTGATACAGAAGAAGAACAATTGAGGGATGATGATTTATCTGGCATTTCAAGTTATCTGACCAATAAGAATCATAAAATAGCATTTGAGGGTGGTACAAGTTTGTTTCGTGGTGATTGTCTGAAGAATGACTGCCAGCCAGATGTATTGCAATCAAAATCATACCTAAGGCATAAAAGTACTGTGGCCGACTTAAATGAACCTGTTGAGGTTGAGGAGGTACATGCCTCTCCGTGTGCTGATATTCTAGGTTGTACAACTTCTCATGGGGAGCTTCAAAGGCATGAGGTGGCTACAAATCCACAATCAAAACCTCTAGGTTTTTCCAAGGATATCCCGCAGAAGATGCATCTTGGTTGTGAAATTGGGACTCTCAATAGTCCATCTCATAATGATCCAAATTCCAAATGTTGGTTTTCCCACATGCTTGTTGCAGGTAAGGCTTTTCTTTGATGTTGTAATTACTAGGAATTTTGGTTTTGATTTGGGCATCAAATGCCAAGCACAGATAATTTATGAAGCCTTGTGAGTTGCATTTCTTGTAATCTTAAATGTGGGTAATTGATAACAGTAGGAAAATGAATTAAGTGAATATAATCAAATCTTTGAGATTTGAGGAAATTTTATGCTATAATTCAAATTAAAAATGTATGGTTGCCAACGAAGCAATCAGTGACTGCTACACTTTCAGATGGGTACTTACTCATTTTTCTTTATTGGAACTCCAAATTGCTCAACTTCAATTCTTACTTTACAAGGTTGTTTTCCTATACATTTCATCATTTTGACATAGCCTTTTACAATTCTTCCTTCTATATCTGATGAACATTTGTTTCAATCTTTTTTTTTTGCAGGCAGCGACAAAAGCAGCCTGAAGTCTGTTTCTCAGAGTCTTAAACACGAGAAGTTCGGTTCATCTCCCCACCCAGTTCAGTTTCTGTTAAATAATAATCAGGAGCAGGCAAAGCTCTACCAAACTTATGAAAGCAAGATAGATAAGTTGAGAGGGAGACTAGTTAATGGTTCAGAACACTCTGAAAGAAATCATGAGATGTCAAATAGTAACCGTCTGGAATCATTCATTACTTCCCATTTACACAGTCCATACAATACAGCTTCAATCAATTTGGAAAAGCCCTGGTCTCATTCTATTTCCCCTTGGGATAGGCCTAGCGGGAGTCTAAACCAGGCTCAAACACGTACACACTTGAACTCTTGTGCAACCCTGAGTAGTTCTCAGTCCTCATCTCACAGTCAAGGGATTTTTGGAGAGCGTTGGAATTACAGCAGTAGTGCTGCATGCAACCCAAGCTTCCAAAATGAAATGCCTAAGAGAAATGGATTTTGCCATGGTTCTTCATCAGGGTCCAAGGAACCTTCTGTTTGCCTTCCTTCTGGCAAGTATGACTATTTGAACTGCCATGCTGCAAACAATTTAGCCCCTGAAAAGTTTGTCAACCAAGGTTCAACAAAGTTTCATGATGGTTCAAGTTTCACAGTTGTGAAGTCTGTTAAAGATGTGAACTTGAATGCTGTTCCTTCAAACAGTTCTTCCAACAACCCTAATCCCCGCCACAGTCATGAGCTAATAGACATAGAAAGAATTCCTGATGACAGTCCTGGGACTTTGCCTTGGTTACGGGCTAAGCCTACTCATCTGAATGAGGTTACTGATGCAAGGTTTGATTTAAATACAGGTGGAATCAGTTCCTTGCAATCTTCAGTGGATCAGTTGTCAGATGCAGATGAAAATAGAAAGGGTCACAATCATATTATGCTTCAGAACTTGAAATCAACTTCTGGCTCCAACATTGTTGAGGCATTTAGGAATGAAATTAGCGAGTCCCCAAGTTGCAAGAAACTTCTTGGGTTTCCAATTTTTGAAAAATCAGATATTTGCAAGAATGAGTCATCTTCTTTTACTTCTCCTTCTGTCTCTCTTCGCAAGCCATCAGAAGGGGATGCAGAAAATAAGAGGCAAGTTAGGATTCTTGATATTAACTTGCCTTGTGATCCAGCTGTTCATGAACTGGCTCAACAAACTGCACCAAAAGGCTTGCTTACTGAAAGGGAAACAGATGCTAAAGTTGTCAATTTTAGATGTGAGATTGATTTGAACTCTTGTATGAGTGAGGATGAAGCTTCTTTGGTACCTTCTGTTCCAGGCTCCAATACAAAGATTATTTCTGGCATAGATTTGGAGGCTCCTGTAATTCTGAATACTGACGAGGTTGCCATTTTTGAAGAAGAACATTTAGAGAATTTGCAAGGAGAATCTTTGCAGTTAAAACAGTACAAAGCTGAAAGCCTACAGGATGAACTTGTAAGAGTGGCTGTTGAGGCAATAGTTGCGATCTCTTTTTCTGAACAGTGGAAAGATTTTGATGGTGCAACCGGAAATCCATCAGAAGCTTCAGGGAAAGACCCTCTTCAATGGTTCGCAGATATTGCTTCCTCTTGTGGAGATGATATAGAGAGCAAGATTGACGCCACCTTGAAGGCCAAAGATGGTGGAGATAATGAGAGATCTCCAGAGGCAATTGACAGTTTTGAGTCCATGATATTGGATCTGATAGAAACTAAGAAAGAAGATTATATGCCAAGACCTCTGGTTCCGGAAAACCTGAATCTTGAAGAAACAGGTATCACTCACTTACCAACTCGAACTCGAAAGGGACAGGCAAGAAGAGGAAGGCAGCGAAGAGACTTCCAAAGGGACATTCTTCCTGGCCTCACTTCTCTATCACGGCACGAGGTTACAGAAGATCTTCAGACATTTGGAGGGTTAATGAGAGCAACAGGTCATCAATGGCACTCAGGGTTACTGAGAAGGAACTCTACTAGAGGTGGAGGCGCAAGGGGGAGGAGGCGCTTAACGACTTGTCCCTCTCCTGCTGTTACAGTTACCCAACCTTCTGCTCCTCTTATACAGCAACTTATTAACATTGAAGTTGGACTGGAGGATAGACGCCTAACGGGGTGGGGGAAGACAACGAGACGCCCCCGACGACAAAGGTGCCCTGCAGGGAATCCTCCTCCGGTCGCTTTAATCTAATTACCGGAAGAGACGAGACGACGATTGATCAATCATTTGATTGCGATTAATATAGAGCGAAGCAGCCGTTTGTTTCCGAGGCTTTTAGGCATCGAGGTGGTGTGAGCAGTCGGGGATTGCCTTGTACATTTCTTAGCCCATAACGTGGTCCCTGTTGTTGTCTGTCTTTGGATCATTACCAACTTTGTATTATTGATAAATAATGCTTGTTTGATTTCTTCCATGGACATATACTAAGCATTCCTTCTTCCACATTAGGGGTGATTCATAATGGGAGGCTTTTGCATTTGAAGATGAATGAACTTCAACCTTTGCTACTTTCCAGAGCTATATGGTCTGGTGTGTACTTGGAATGTAGTTTAATGGCTGGTGGAATAGTTTACGGACTTGGACTATAAATATTCTAAAAAACAAAATGCATGTGACATAAATATCACATATAGACTAATCAATTCTTTAAACCTTATGACTAAGCAGGATTTTAACTGTGTGTTATAACTGTGTGTTGATAATGATAATGAGACTAATCAATTATTATTAATATAATAATTTAATTTAATTCTTAGATTTGATCTAAAATCAATTAAATTTGATTTGTATTAATAACTTAAATTAATTATAATAAATTATTAATTTTGGATGTATTTAATAAATTCGATTTGAGTTTAAAAATTATGTTGAATCGTCAATTTGGTAGTATTTGATTAATTCACATGTGACATTTATGTTACAATTATTTCGTTATTATTTTTTACCGAAGTTTTAAAAAAGAAAATTTTCTATATATATATTGAGATTTTTTGAAAATAGGCATTTTTTTGGTTGGTGGTCCAATGTCTTTTAGAAAAAAGGAAAAGAAGAGTTAAAGAGATGAGAGTGGAGACACGTGTAGGAAAGAGCGCGTGAAGTTAGCAGAAACTGAGGAACAGAAGATCTAACTTTTGTTACGCAGCGACCGAGGCTGCGGGAAGAGGGAAAAGTGGCGGTGCGGTGGGGTCCAGGGAACCAATCCAAATGTCTCTTTTTTCCTTGATATTCCAATCGCTTCAAGCCTGTCATTCTCAGATACTCTCTCCACCAATCACATTCCTCCAAAACTCTATTATTGTTTTATAAATAAAATAAAGAAATTATGATTTTTCATATCTTTGAGTGCTACTCCTCCTAAAGTCCTAACCCATCTGTCCTTTTCTTTGACCATTTTAACATTCACTTACTACTTTTCTTGTGTTACTCTATTGGCCTATGCTTTTAGTCTTTTGGAACTTTTTGGCCATGGATTCTCTCCACTTGTGTTCTTGCAAAATTGGACACGAAGACTAAGTATTGGGTACAATGTTTCTGGCTGATTTCCAGCTTCAACGAGTTTGATTAAATTCGAGCCCTTTTCAAAATTTGAAATTAAAAAAAGAGTTCAATTTAAAATAATCAAGTTTGATTAAATTCATGCTTGATTGAGCTTGATCGAGGTCGGACTAAGTTAACTTATTTTTGTTATTATTAGTGATGACTTTACTATATTATTTTTATAAAACATGTGGACTTTTTTTTAATGATTTTATTATTTAAAATTACTTCATAATAGTAATAATACCAAGAAAGGATTTTTATTCAGTATTTTATGAATTATTTTAATGCAAATTATTTTATAATTAATTGTTAAGGATGTAACTGAATTTGCAATATTTTGAATTGATTTTTAATGACTAATTATGTTAGAATAATTTAATAGAAATTTAATTAAAATTAGTGTTAATATTTTTAAGTATCTTTTAGGCAATTATAAAATATAGATATTTAAAAGACAAATATAATCACATAGGAATTTTATATCTTTTACCTTGTATTTATTTTATATAAGTGGTATTCTTCAATTTAATTAATTCTCTTTTTTTATTATTATTAACAATATTTATTTTTTAAGCCTCTTTTTATTATTATTATTATTATTATTATTATTATTATTATTATTATTATTATTATAACTTTGAGTATGTCACTTCAAAACCTAGAAAATATTTGAACTTTCTAACTTTCTTAATTTTTCAAAAATTTTCAATTGACCCCTTTTTAATTTTTGCTTCTTCTATATTATTAGTCACCAACAATATTATCTCTCTCCTTAACTTTGAGTATCACACAAATAAAGTATGATATCCTTGACTTTGCTTATATCTCAAGCTAATAATTATTTTTGAGAATCTTCTAAACTAAACTCTCCATGATTGTTTAAGTCTATAGAGAACTTTCTTTAACTCACATAGCATTTCCTCTTTAAATTAAATTTGAGAGAGATGCCTATAATCATAAAATCAGTTAAAGATTGAATAAAATTAAAGAATTTGATATATGATTGAAAAATATTATTCTATCTATCCAAAAATTTAAAGCTTAATTGAAAAAAGAAATGATTAAATAAAAATTAATTGATTTATTTCGGTTTATAAAAACTTATTAATTTAAGAAAATCGACCAATTAATTAATAAATTGATTGATTTTTAACAAAAAAGTTATTAAAGTAAATCAAACTGAAAAGTTAAAAACCGAACCGAAAAGTTGACCAGTTTAAAGTTTTTACGATTGAAGCAATCAAACTGATTGAATTTTTAAATTATTGATCAAACCAAATATATTAAGATAATCAATATTTTAAGTTTTAAGTATATCTTTAATAACAGGTTCAGATCTTTTGTTCCCATTATTCTGTTCCAACCATGTTTCACGCATAATACGATGCCGTTTTGTAGTCAAAACGACATCGTATTATGCGCGGAATATGGTTGGAACAGGGTTAGTAGAGCAGAAAATCTGATCCCTTTAATACCCAACTTTGCCTTGTATCTTTCTATGGAATTATAGAACTAAAACTTGTACTTTATGGTGAAAATTTATCTACATCAAACTAACTTCTTTCCTTAACCAGCCATGCTTTTTGTTCAGAATCCCACTTCTTATTTCTTAATGTCTGGGATGGATTTCAGGGAATAAGAATTTGTATAAAACTTGTTAAGGAAGACTTTATGACTTTTGCAATAGATTTTGGTAGGTCAGTCTATGGTATGATATTCTTAGTAGGTTTGGAAGCTGTTTCAAGTGTTTGAACAATTACTTGAGGAAGAGATTATTTGTGCACAAAAGGAAGAATATTATTGTTTGCCTCTTTGAATAAACTTGCACTGGTTGAACTTGATCTTTCTCTCTTATTTTTTTATTTATTCCATTTGACTTAGATAATTTAGTAACTCATGGTGACTCAAATGAATGGACTAAATTGAAGGTGATTGAACATTTACTGTTGAAGGAGACTGAGCATTGAAATAATTGAAATAGGTTGAGTAGAAGGATCAACCTATTTAGTTATTTTATTTTGTTAAGATCAATGTTTTAAAAACCAAACTGGTTTTATCGATATAACAGTAAAAATTTTGAACCAATCAACTTTTTAGTTTGGTTTTTAACTTTTTGGTTCGATTTAGTTTAACGCATAATTGCTTAACACTCTAGCAAGCTTATGTGCAGTTAACTGACTTTATGAAGAATAAGCAACTACCATGATTTTCCTCTGCATTTAATTTGTCAATTGCTCTATTGGTTTTAGAATGAGAAAATAATCTTTTCCAGTATCATTTTAGTGCAATGAATCTGCTTCTTAACCTACAAGTTTGGTCCTATAATTCTCTATCCTGTGGATGGAACTCTTACCGCTTACAGCTACTGCTCGAATGGATGATCTTCTGTTCAAGATGCAAGGCAAAATCCTAACAAGAATCCTTGTTAAAGATAACAGCTTTTGTATGAAAGTTCTTCAGGCTTTATTTGAAGTGTTTCCATAGAGGTACTAATTGTTCTGTATGCAGTTGCCAGGCCTCTGCCTTCATTTTCTACATTATTTCCTTTATAGAAATCAAATGCAGTAGTATAATTATGGTCCCTATATCCCTGCTGCAAGGCCAAACTTTGAATATTTTCCAGAATGTCGTAAATTTCCTTTGTCTGCCAAGAAGATGTGCCCCCAGCTCCAAATCTGTATACTCTTTTCTCAACCTCTATTGTACTGTATCCAGGGACCTTCTTAAGAGAAGTGCTTTTCATAACTGATCTGACCTCTGTAGATGCACCCCACTTTCCCTCTTCTGCAAAGATGTTAGATAACAAGGTGTAATATCCAGTATCATCTGTGATCACATTTGAAAGGTCGTTTCGGATTCTTTCAATCATGTCGATCCTCTGGTGAATTCGGCATCCATTGAGAAAAGCAGCCCAAATAGTAGCATCGGCAGGGAATGGCATGGTGTTAATGATTCTGTAGGCTTCCTCAAGATCACCTGATCGACTCAAAAGGTCAACCACACAAGCAAAATGTTCCCACTTGGGCTCAACACCGAACTCTCTGATCGAGTCAAAGTAAAACTTCCCTTCCTCCACATATCCTGAATGACTACAAGCTGACAATATGTTTGTGAAGGTGACACTATTTGGTTTTATTCCCAGATTTACCATTTCAGTGAAACATGCAATTGCTGAATCAACATCGCCATTCATTCCATACCCAGAAACCATGGCACTCCAGGAAACCACACTCCTTTCTGACATGCTATGAAAAACTCTTTGTGCTGCACGAAGATCACCACATTTACAGTACATGTCAATTAGAGCTGTATCAACAAAAGGATCCATCACAATACCATCGATAATCAGTTTATGGTGTATCCATTTTCCCTTTCGAAGGTTTCCTATTTGGGAACAAGCTTGAACCGCACATAAGAAAGTCACTTCATTGATTCCAATATGATTCAAGTACATATCATCAAAGAGTTTGATTGCCTCCAATGAATTACCATTATGAGAAAATCCACAAATCATAGAATTCCAGGCTACAATACTCTTATGTTTGATGTCGTCAAATATCAAATATGCTTTATCCAGGCAACCACATTTAGAATACATATCAATTAAAGCATTCAGGACAAACTCATTCGAAAAGCCCCTTTTAATGGCATGACCATGTATTTGATGCCCAAGCACTAATGAACCAATGTCTCCACAAGCTGAGATAGAGGTTGAAAGGCTAAACGAGTCAGCCAATATTCTCTTTTCATGCATTTGAACAAATAATAATAACGCCTCATTCAATAGCCCCCGATGATTATACACTGACATAAGCATATTCCATGATACTAAATTTCTCTCTGTGCTTGCATGAAGAACCTTCTCGCAATATGCCAAATTACCACACTCAGAATATAATTCTACCAATGCTGGTCCAAAATAATCATCTTCAACTTCCATTTTTCTCCTCAATGCATAGCAGTGAACTGACTTCCCTTCTCTAAGACATCCTAACCCACTACAAGATCCTAGAACACATACGATATTGAATGCATTTGGCTCCACTTTAGACTCTAGCATCTTATAAAAAACTTCCAATGCGTTTCTAAACCAACCGCTTCGATTATAGGAGGATATCATGGCTGTACAAGAAGTCACATTGAAGGTATCTACATTCATAAATATCTTCTCAGCACTGTGCAAATCATCACATTTACTATACATTACGATAAGAGAGTTATTCAAAGAGCCACAATTTTGGATTCTCCTTTGCAGAATATAACCGTGAACAGAGCTAGCTAGTCTTGAGGAACCTATTTCACTACAAGCCTCAACAACACTAAGCATTGTCACGGAATCCAACTCAAAACCTTCGTATCCCAGTAACCGAAACATCTCCAACCCTAGACTTGGCTCTCCATTATCAACATAACCTGAAATCATGGTGCTCCATGAAACCAAATCCCTAGTCGGCATATAATCAAACACCTTCCTGGCATCACTCAGACAACCCAATTCGCCATATGTAACAAGAAGCGAGGTCTCAATAACATCATCCCCTTCGTAACCGGACTTGATTATCCTCCCATGGACCTTGGCACCAAAACCCAGATCACCAAGACCAGCACAAGCTCTCAAAACTGAGGGAAATATAAACCTACTAAGCTGAGTCCCACTCAAAAGCATCTTCTTGTAAAAGGAAAGGGCTTCGCCATAGAAATGGGACCAAACATGGCACTTAATGAGCACTCCCCACATGAAAGGATCAGGGTTTTGAAATGTTTCAAAGACGAGTCTCGCGGATTGAAGTGAACCCATTTGAGCATAGGACTCGATGAGCTTAGTGGTGGCTTGTGGGTCGTAGCGGAAGCCGCTGTATAAGAGGTGTGCATGTAATTGGATGAGAGTTCTTAAGGTTTTGCAGCAGCTAAACAAGGGCATGTAAAGTGTCATCGAACTTTAATCTTGTGCCCCGCAAGCAAATAAAGACTGCTCCTTTGATCTTAAAAAGACACGAAGACTGTTGCTTTGATAGAAAAAGACATAAAGACTGGTTCTTGTACAGAATTGGAGTAGCTACCTCAACTGGTTCTAACGACTTTAGGACAAGAAACACTCGTCAGGACTTGAGCTAAATTACTGAAAGTTATTTTATAAAAGTCCCAAACTGCCATGTTTTCCAGTCAAATGAAACAGAACTTCAAGCTCTCAATCTCATATTCATTGGTAGTACTTATTATTCACTTGCAGCAATTACAAGAGCATGAGATTGTAAATAATCTTAGTACTTTCAGTTGAAGTTGACGCTGTCCACTCCTCGAAATTGGGTTTGCTCCGTATTTTCGTATCTTATATGCTTTATCCGGGCAACCAACAACAACGTCAATGAGAATAACAAACAACATTTAACAACAACCAGGAATCCCATGAGATATCTGGGAAGATTTACTAGTAAAAAATCCTATTAGTTGAGAGCATGTCTTAAAAGAAAAAAAAACAAAAAAGAAAAATATAATAAATAATAAATAATAGTAATGAAAATACTAATTAAATTAATTCATTGAGTAAGTAAATAAATGATTTAGACATTATTATTAATTTTTTAAAAAAATTTATTGATTATCCAAAATAAAATATGTAAGCCTAATCAATAAGCTATTTTGTGAAAAAAATATTAAAGGAATAACAAAATAATATTACATAAAATAAGTAATTATTTTTAAAATAAAAAACCATTGTATAATTAACCCTTTTTTGTTAATAATGCAATAATTTACTATTTGAAGAAAAACGTCCTGACAATGGAGCAAGCTAAATAGAGAGTAGAGATCTTAATAGGTTGAGCCGGCTTAGAATTGGGCAACTCGTGGACCGACCCGGCCTATCCTTAATATATTTTAAAAAAAAACGTCATCGTATTTGTTGTTCTGATCGAACAACGGGTTTGGATGGGCCAAAATTGACATTTCTAATAGAAAAAAAGGACTAGAACATTTGCTACTTAACTGACCCAAAAAGCTTCATAGAACTCTCCATATGGCAACTCACTGTCCCAAAAGATCAACAACAAACTCATTGACAATTAAGCTAAAACGCAAAGTAGTCTGAAAAGATCTAATAGTACATAACCTTAGCCTGCCTAATAAAAAAAATTGTTTTTAATACTCATATACAATACAAAATATAAATAAATACATATAAATTAAAATGTAAAAATATGTATGCCAAACCAACCAGCAAGTTAAAAGAGCACTTTGCAGTTTGCATCTATTATAATAACTTGACTCTCTTCTTGAGGGATAAGCTCAAAACTATCTTTGTATTATTGAGAATCGTTCAGAATTGATACAAAAAGATCTAGCAACATTGATCACTCTCACAACCAATCACATCATTCTTCAACCAAATGAAGAAAACGGAATTTGCAAAACTACTCATTTGTGTGTCAGACACAAATCGCAAACAAATACTAAAGAAAAATTAGATACAATTTGTACACAATTCAGAATTATAAATGTAGCATTTCAACCTCCTCTCACCATTGACCAAGATTAAAGAAACCAATGCTGTGGACTTGTTTCCTATCACTTTGCACAACAGTCAGTTGTTGTGCTGTGTGCATCATCGCTTATGGCCGGTGATAAACATATTTTGTTCTGGGGTCCACAATAAGACCCTTTCCACCATTCACCTCCAAGTCATGCCTGCATTACTCATTTCAATATAACATTAGAATCATGAACTTCCACTTCTTTTGCATCACGGAAAATTTTGAAATTTCCATGATTAGCAGAGATGACAAGTTACGATTTAGATCTTTTGATCATGACCTTCTAATCAGTATAAACAATGGTGAACTACAAAGAAGTTGAATACTCAACTGGAAAACAAAGTCAGGGATGGTTAATTGTTCGCGAGGGACATATCTGAAGAGCTGCAGAAGCCGATCAACATATACCACTTTCTTCCATGTCTGGAAATTAATTCTAGAAATTACCGAACTTAAAAAATATAAAAAAATCACCGGAAATACTGAACAAACATAAGCGTACCACGCTGTCAACAAGAAACTGCATAGCCAAAATTGTAGCCTTCAGGTGAAAAGATGGGTGAAGAACATATATTGCCTACATACAGAATGTTAAGAAAATATAAAGCAAAATAATTTAACCATTTGGATATAAAGCTTATTATTATCTTGACAAAGCACTGCATACATGTAGATTTCGCTGGTGTTTACGACCTAAAATCTGTTGCAACCTTCTCATCCATCCCAAATCTGGCTGACTGTTTGTCACACAAACAGATACAGAAAGAGTAAGGAAAGACAAACTTTTCAAGCATAAGCCTGACAAAAGTCACAGCCTGTTTGAAAATTTTGAAAATACAAGAAAAACAGATATATAAACTTTTCCATAAAATTGATTAAAATACTCAACTTGAATTGCATTTTCACAACTATAAACAGCATGTAATTCATGAGATAAATAACCTTTCAAGTTCAGGACAACTGTACCTTTTCCAAGCCATATTTGCAAAGTACATTAAAATGCAATAAAAACAGTGAAAAAAGAAAGCAATTCTAAGGTTCAGAAGCAATTCTAACGTTCAGAAGTTAGTCAAACATTATATAGAAGATAATTATATTCCAGTCGGGTCAAGTTAGTCAAGAATTATAAAGAAGATAATTATATTCCAGTCAAGTCAAGTTAGTCAAGAATTATAAAGAAGATAATTATATTCCAGTCAGGTGAACAAAAGCAGTCTCCATTTTCCTCTTATGAGTTATGAACAGTAACCTTGCATCCATATCTGCCTAGTGAGAAATGCATGTCATGCAATTTTTTAAGTAAATAAATGTAAAGAAAGCTCAAAGAGAACATCAAAACACTTCCTTGTTTCCTTGAACAATGGATACGCATCATTTCTAATCATCCATTTGATAACATTAATCACAAAAGATGAAGAAACCACAATTTAGAACATCTGCCAAAAATATGCATAACAAAGCAAGTATTGACAGAGGAATGAACTTACAGCTGTAAAGATGCAGCAGAGTGGAAATATACAATTGTGTAAGGCTTCTGTATCAAGGGCTCAAATTCCTGAAATTTCATGATCAAGAAAGCAGTCTTAGTAGTTAGTATGAAATCTCAACAAGGATAAGGAAATTGATCAAAGTACTTTTACTAATACTGAAACAACATAGCAAATAAAATCTGGGCAATTTCTCAGACTGAGGGACAATGGATAGTTCATGGCAAATGTAACTACCACTGTTCCATTTCGACACTACATCTGGATTGTGAAGCATGTTGTAACCTCATTACCTTCACTATATAAAGCACAAATCGCTCTAGATCAAGACATCGCAGCAAAAAGTGTGCTCCCACAATAACCATTACAGGACGACCTTCACTATCAACTCCACCTCTGTAACTGAAAGAGAATGAAATAGGGATTCATCTGTTACATGCTACCCAAATCACCAATACAAGGACCCGTAACTATATACTGCTTTTACTACACATGGAATTGCTTTTCACCAAGCAGTTGCAAAGAAAAATTTATGTAGTCAATGTCCATATAGCTTGTTGACATGGCTGAGAAATACAAGAGAGATCTGTGACCACAAGAAACTTGAGTACTAAACTTCAACAAAAAGTATTAAATTACGCCAACAGAACAAAACTTTCCGTTTTCTAAATTTATACATTGTAGAAAAGAATTAGCATAATTGTGCTCTAAATTGGACATAAAAAGATGATCATGATTAGCAAATGCTTACACAATTTTCATCTCTGCAATTTCAGAAAGATTAAGAGAATTAGCTTTAGCAAGATATCTGGAATGAAGAGAGTATTCTTCAGCAGCTGACAGTGGAGGGCCACCAAGATCACCAAATCCAAGCATTTTAGCACAATTCCATCTACTCTGAGCTTGAGCAGTTTTTTCCCATTGTTCCTGGCGTCTCTGATCTGGATCCTTAATTAAGGACATAAAGGCAGGATCCAAGTATGAGTCCAGATATGATGAGTTCCTGTAAGCATAAAACCCATGCACTTAGGTTGCCTAGTAAGAAGTAAACTTCGAAGCCATTTCAAACCATAATGCACATCACTAGAAGTCAATTCAAGTGTGATAATCCTGCCTCAAAACATCTGTGAACATTTATTTACTTCGTATAGAGTACAGATATACATACATTTGTCGTATAGAGTACAGATATACATACATTTGTAGACTAGCCACAATCCAACTATGCATAATTGTGTATGATAAATCTAGATAGAATCTTTGGTCAGAAGAATAAGGAAAGACAATAACTTTGTTGCAGCTAAGTCCACTAACCTGCGTACCAAGCCTACATCACTGACAGGCAGGTCATCTTGAGCTTGGGGTGGCTTTGAGAAGGGTTTCTTGGGTAAGGGCTTTATTCTAATTTTACGTTCATCAATTATAGTCTCCCCATTCTCATCCCCCACATCAGCAGGTAGCTTTGAGATGGCCACTTCTTCCTCATGTTTATCACGAGGAAAGTAAAGTGGAAGCAATCTGTACCACGAAAAGGAAACCAAGTAGTGATCTCAGGCTATAGAGCCCTGACAAGAAGTTATAAAATAAAAAGGAAATGCTTCCTGCCAAATTGACGTACCATATCTCTGATTACAAAATGAAACACTATGCTTCAAGTGTAAAAAGCCATAGGAGGAATGCAATAGACAAGTACCTCTTATATATCTCAGTATCCGTTGATGTTACAGTACAAAAAACAACGGCTCTGATTTTATCTTTCTGCTTCTCAAGAAAACGTCGTATAGTTCCTGAACAAAAGTAGATAGAAAATCAAATATGAATGTCATAACCATACTTAGTCTTCTACTAGTGGTCATTGTCGTAGCATGTACAAATATATCAATGTGTTGTCAGTTGAGTACACTACAGAAGGTCAGGGCATCAACATACTTTACCATAAGGGTTGGTTCCCCTTTGGATTTGGAGTAGAGAATTTGGACTTACTTTCCTCCTTTGGTATGATGTCTCCTTTGGATCTGAAGTAATT
>JAOQMM010000001.1:1652615-1666440 GCA_027563515.1 Erythroxylum platyclados
ATACTTAAAAACTCTTATTGTAATCACTAAAATACATAAAGAGGCAATGGATCACACTTCAATTGGATGAACAATAGTGTTGCATAGAGAACTGTGCAGACGAATTTGATACGTCGTACTTTAGATCATTATAAATTGCAAAGCTAAGAACATTATTATCTTGATCACTTAATTTATAATCGAATCTTGTCACCTTCGGCAACCCTTCCATAAAGAAGAAGCTAAAACTACAATAAAAATAGAAGAAATGTTTTAAGTACGTACATTAAAGAAAACCACATAGGAGCTAGTGATAAGGTGGCTGCTTTGGACGGTTGGACCTACATTATTGGAATCAGCCTATAAAGATGGAAGCTGTGCCACAGATTGTGATGTTGTTTTCAAGTCTTAAATGATTCGAAGGATAAGATTATGACAAGTTAACAAACAATCAAAGCATGGAGGTCCATAGGGTCCATACTGTACGTAAGTCACAAAACTGAAATCGACCTGTCGAGTTTTTTTAGCATCGAACTCGAGCTTGATGATAATGTTGGTTTAGTACTGCTTTTATCAAAGCATACGAGGATCTATCATTGTTCCCATTATTCATACAAGTATGGTTTTAAATTATGATCTTTTGTGGTTATTATAATTTATTGTAATTGATATATACGTATCGTCAAATTAATAAAAATTGAATTAATTTAATCGGTAGAATTGTAAAAATTTTAAATTGATATTTCGATTAAATTTATCTTAATAATTTGTTATTAAAAATTATATAATTTATCAATTTATTGGTGGGTTTTTATAAATTGATTATATTTTATAAATTAAAATAAATCAGTTAGTTTTTATTTAACAATTTTGTTCAATTAAACTTCCATTTTTTTATTAACAAAAATAGTGATATGCTTTTTTTATTTTATTTCAAATTCTTTATTTTTGTGCCTCTGCACTAATTAGCAGAGTAAAGTTGCGTACTATTGAACCTCTGCAGACTCTGCATATAGAGAAATTTTTAATAAGATGTTGTTCTTTATTATATGATAGTTTTATAATAGTCTAATACGAGTTAAATTTTTTATTTAATTTTCAATTTCATATTTTAAAATATTGATATCATCTAAAATAATAATAATAATAATAATCTTTATTTGTTGTATTAGCCTTTGTTACTGGAGAAATCTCAACTCTTTGATTTTCAATAGTCTAAGGGTTTAGATTCATCATCCATGACATAATGATAAACGATTTGCAGGAATTTTAATTTATTACGTGGGGATTAACTCTTTTATATTTTAGAAAAAATAAACAACGTACCAAAGCTTAGATATATAAAAAGAGAAAACCTTGTGTTCTTCTTATATGATCAAGTCAAGTTAAGTCATACTTAATACATAAAACTTTTCGTGAATTTGAGGAGGGTCGTAATGAATGTAATTATTCTTTCGTATTTTTATAAAAAAGTTATTTTGAAAATTTAAATATTTAATTTTATAGTCACAAAAGAACAACTTTACTTATTGATCAAAGTGACGAAAACAATTGAACAAGTGGATTTGTTATCCTTAAGATTAGTTGTGAAAATTTGTCAAAAGGTTCGAATTGAAAAACCGATGGGATTGCTTAAAGATGAAGTTAGCTGATTAATAAAGAGATTCGAATCAGTCCCCACAATATCTCCCCTTTTCTTATCTCTTTCTAGTTCTCTCTAAAAAGTAAAAAGTAAAAACAGTTAGATGTTACTACCAACCTTAAGAGGAAAAAGTTCAAATTATTTTATCATATATCAAAGGGTAAACTAGATAAAATTTTTCTTTTTAAATTTTTTTGAAAAATTCTTTAATTTTTAATTTTTTAAATTCCTTATAATATTCAATAAAAGATACTAAATCTCTTAAACTTTGATTAGAAAAAAACTCAACTTATCTAGTACACAAGACTCCTTGTTTTGAGGAGTATGAGGAGGGTCATAATGTCAGCTTTCTCTTTGTAATAATTCAAAGAAACTGTTTCTACTACTTAAACATGTGACCTTGTGGTCACAAAGAAATAATATTATTAGTTACTCCAAAGCTCACCCTCTAAACTTTGATTAGAAAATGACAAAACTATACGTAACATGAATGTTACAATTGTACCAATCAAATATTATTTATACCACGACTCAATTAAATTTTAAACTTAAATTGAATCAATTAATTAAATCTGATTTAAACTAATAATTTATTATAACTATTTTATAATATTAGCTTTCTCTTTGTATTTTTACAAAAAGACTATTTCTGTTATTTAAACATGTGACTTTATGGTCACAAAGAAACAATATTACTAGTTACTCCAAAGTCGCCCTCTAAACTTTGATTAGAAAATGAGAAAACTATACGTAACATGAATGTTACAATTATACCAATCAAATATTATTTATACCACGACTTAATTAAATTTTAAACTTAAATTAAATCAATTAATTAAATCTGATTTAAACTAATAATTTATTATAACTATTTTAAACTATTAATTTAAATTAGATTTAATTAGTTAGCGTCAAGTGTAAAATTATCATATTAGTAACATTTAATTCGTTTAATTTTGAAATTTATATTGTATATATTTTGTTGTTATTTTTTAATAAAAGCTTAAGAGAAGGATTTTTTGAAAAAAATTGATAATTATAAAGGTTTTTTTCAAAAGATTTTCTTTCTTTGAAATGGGATTATAATTCTTTCCCCCAACTAATGAGCTAATGTAACCGAAAGTTAGAGACCTTCGTAGCTCCACCATGTTCTAGTACAGCAATTTAGTGGCTAACAATCAAAAAGTTATTCTTTCATTCAACTAAAGAAATTTTAATTTTACTTTTTCCTTCAATTAGGAAGATATAAATAAAGGTAAATTTTGTTACATCTCCTGTAATTTGACATATTATCAATGTACTCCCCAACTTCTAAGAATTATCAATAACTTCCGTTAAATTTAGTTTTATAACACTTGTCTCTCTTCCATCAACTTTTGTTATAAATTCTAATTGCAAATTTCAAAACGATATGGTTTAATATCATGTGTAGTGCCACATAATAAAAATGTCATCATTTTGGAGTCTGAAGTTAGAGTTTTTACCGAAAGTTGATGACAAGGAGACTTGTGTTATTAAACTAAAACTATAAAGAGTTTATTGATATTTTTTAAAAATCAAGGGATACATTAATACCATAATTAGGCATTTAACCTAATAAAATCAAATTGAAGAAATGTATGCCCATTTGCTTAGTTATCTTATCAACATCAATGGTTGTGTAGGTGGGCATAAGCCTAAACTGAAATAATTGAAAAACACAATCTCTTTACTCAACAAATTTAATGACATTGATAAGAATAGAACAAAGCATTATTCCAACTAATTCTTTAACATCTCTTCCTTTATCCTTTTCGTTTTCTATATGAGGGGAAGGTTATATTATCACATATCTCCAACTCAATGCTTAATATTCTCAAACTCCAGACTTTAATTGCACAGAACATAAAAGTTCATCAAAATTTAACCACATGAAAATTTCTAATTCAACACCTAAATCTTATTTAACAAGATTGGTTCCAACTTAGCAGAATCGGAAATAACTTTTCTATCAGTTAGAAGTAAGACTTTTAGATCTCTCTAAACCTTGCAATCAACAGGACTTTTACTGGATTATTGTTGTTGTTCGGTTCCAATTTAATAGAAGGTGAAAATGTACAATAAGGTGAAATTGTCCATTGGCCATACAATAATAAATATTAAATAGATGCATAGACACTGACTAATTGTCTCTTAATTACCATAGTCATTTACTTGAAAAAATTCAGAGTTATTATATTCTAAATATATAATAAATAAAGTTTTAAAATACATAATAATTGAAAAATAACATTGATTAAATGAATTATTTAACTGAGTGAAAAGTAGACTTAACCAGGTACTTAAAATGTTTAAAAATTTCAATTATAAAAAGATTCAATTATATTATTTATTATGAAAAAGATTATTCTTGATTTTATACTAATATTGTGAAATTTTCCTCTTAATTTTATAATTTTATTATAAAAAAATTACTAATAATCATTAAATAAAGATGACAGTGAGTTAGGCCGAATTCTTTTTCATCTCGAATTCGATTCAAGACTTAATCACCTAAATTTAAAATTGAATTTGATTCAAAACTCGATTAAGTCAAAATTAATCCAAAGTTACAACTCTAAGTCACCAAATTTACACTAAAGACCTCATCGAGTTTCTTAAGGTATGCTTAATTGATCGGTAAAAATAGTAATAAGAATTATAATAAATATAATAAAAAATAAAATAGATATGATTTCCTTTCCTTATTATATTAAATGTATGAAGTATTGTTACAGAAGAAAATATAAAAATATTATTATTCAATCGTAATATATATTAACTATTTTTTTCATTCATTACCCGTATCTTTCTTACTGTAACATCTAACAAAGCAACGCCTTACATTATACTATCACCTATTCATCTAACTTTCCCTTTAACCTATCATCTGCTTCTCTTTCTCAGTAGCCAATCAGAAGGTGTAACATTGTATTGACAAGACAGCTTCTTCAAACCCTATGTTTCTCTCTCCTTTATTTTATATCCTCTTTTCACTGTTATTATACTCCCTTTCTCTCTCTCTCTCTCTTTCACTCCATAACAGCTTTCAGACCCTATGGACGGTACACACGATCCGAGCTTCATCGCCCACTCGAGCTGCCCACTTGGTCCTGACTCGGAGGCTAGCGTCAACTACTTCCTCTCCGGCAACAGAGAGAATAGAGTACCCAGAGAATTGGGATGGGGCCTTCACGCTCAACAGAGCACCGACCTGGAGACGATAGAAGAGGAAGATAATGATCATCGTCCTGATCCTCTGGGCCTCTTCAGGACCGGTAGTGGTGCATGTGACACGTCGACTTCGTGTCAACCGTCGGTTTCTTCCAGCTCCAGCGAGGATCCGCCAGAGAAGTCTACTGGCTCCGGCGGGAGACCTAAGAAACCGTGAGTCGACTCACACGCATACCTCACTCAATACATATGAGAGATGAAATATCAAATGCTTTTTGTATTGCAAATAACTCGAATTCCGAGGCAAACAATCGGTTACCGAATCGGAGTTAGTTATGTACCCTCTTTTTGTTCATTTCGGTGCTGAGTATCATGAAATGGCTATCTTTTTTGGTTTTCATTGCATGGCATGCATGCTTGTTTTATGTTCTTAACAAATCGTATGATGTGCTGTTAATTTCCAAATTGAAACCAAATCGTAATGACTTGCAATCGTCTCCACTATTTAGAATCTGGGTCATATTAGAAAGTTAGGTAATGTTAAATTTATATGCTTCTTCCTCAAAATTTTGGAACGCTAAGTTAATACAACACCTTTGAGGCTGGTTGGATTCTTATGGTTAGGAACTCTACGTGCTTATAGGAATGTACCATCCAACACTAAAGTGTTGGATTGAACTCGATTGGCTTGCAAATTTAGGTGTGACTTTGACTAGTGTTTCTTTTGTTTTGAATCTTTCAGAATTTTATGTGGCCTTGCGTAATTGTAGGTGGGATATTTTTGCAGGAGCAAGGTCAAAAAGGATAGGCTAAAGAGAATCTGTCAGCCTCGTTTTGCATTTATGACTAAAAGCGAAGTTGATCATCTCGAAGATGGCTACAGATGGCGAAAATATGGGCAAAAGGCTGTTAAAAACAGTCCATTTCCAAGGTCTGCAACTATTCTTTTCTCTACTACTCTGTCCAAAGATTACATTTATCTTTCCCTTTGGCTTGGATTGAACTTGGACCGATCTAATTTATATGCTTAAGAGTTTCTACACTCTCATTCATAGCAACAATGTGATTAATGTGTTAAGTGTTTGATTATTAGAAAAAAAGTTCAACTATTTCTGTTAAGCCAAATGGTGTTAGTGGTTATGGGGTCATTTTGCCTTGGTCTCAACATTATCCCATCCACAATTGGTCGTAGTATTTCAATAGTATGTTTTTGGGTAAGGTGTTGCTTGTACTAACTTCTTTTCGTTCCATTAAAAGTAAGATATATGATGATGAAAAGTTGACCTCACAACAATGGTTCTTCTTCAACCATCGTTTGTTTCTCTGACCCGCAAATGGTGCAGGGGCTACTATCGCTGTACAAATAGCAAGTGCACTGTGAAAAAAAGGGTTGAACGATCGTCCAAAGATCCTACTGTTGTGATTACTACATATGAAGGACAGCATTGTCATCACGGTATTGGTTTTCCACGAGTTGGTGGTATCATTAATCATGAGGTTTCACCATCCAGCCACTTGACTTCCCAAATACCCGGAGAGCAACCTCCTGTTAATGTCACACAGTTGCAACACACACCAGTTGAAGCAGAACCTTGTACAGTGTCAGAGGCAATGCCCTGTCGTTCACCCGACGAGGGACTACTCGGGGACATTGTACATCCTGGAATGCGTGGCAGATAAGATACAATACGGTACACATTGCTCAACTCTTTTAGATTTTTACTTATAAAACTGACTTTTCTGATGATTTCATCTCCCATTCCATGACTACAACTCATTTTCGTACAGTATGTACCCACCTCACATCTAAACGAACTTATTTTTATGTATCACAAACCTGCGTCTTTGCTTCAATAGTTACAGTGATTTGCCTGTACATGGAGTCCTGCTCCTCTCAATTATGGTGGGAAGCATTTAAGTTAAGGACGTCCTCATGTCTATGTATTGTGTAAATATACAAGTCCTTCGTGTATCCATGAAAATTGGTTTCAGTGGCGTTTCGACGTTGCTTCAGAGTCGGTCTTTCTTTTCACTTTTCTTAAAAACCCTAACACACTGCCCTTTTCCCCGTTTCTACGGCCTTTTCTTCTTGAAGTTTACGCTGCTATCCGTACCTGTCTGTGCTTTACTTTTTAGGCCATCTTGGCCTTTTCACATGTACAAAGCTTCAATCTAATTGTAATGACCATGACGTGGGACGGTGGTTGATGAAATGTTAAAGGAGGGTTTAGCGTAAAAACTAAAAAGATCAATAAGAAAGTTTCCAAGTTCTAAATGGATATCTCAACTAGAATTTTAGCTTTATTAGTTCTTTCCGAATTTTTTCATGTCAATTATATAACCACGTCAATAAAAATTTCTCCAATAGACAGATTTAGAAAGGATTATTAATACGTAATCTTCTCTGGTAAAGAACATGTTTCCGAACGATCAATATAAAAAATAAAAATATAAAATTAAATTTATATAAATATGAAAAATATAACTTAAATTTTATTATTTTAATTTATATAAAAATTTGTTTTTACTTTTTCAATTGTTTTGAAGAGTATTTTTTAATTTTTATTACTAATTAAGACTCCTATTAATATTATTACTAAAATTTTATAATGGATAAAATTTACTTACATCCATTTATAAAGATTCGTTTAAAATTTTACTAAACTCTTTTTATAAATAGGTAAAAAGGAATGTTTTTATAATAAACTTTGTTTTCCCCAAATAAAAATAAATCATTTTATAATCTTCTCTATAGATAAATATGCATCCCATAATCTTTATTGCATGTTGAACCAAAGTTCCATTCAACATTCAGGCTCATTAATTAATATTGATAGAGGTAAATTTATTTTTTAATTTCTATCATTTGCAAAATAAAAACTAAAAAAATCAACGTATTCAATACACAAGGCTCTTCGTCCTAGGGATCCGGGGAGAGTCATAATATACGCAACTTTTTTGTATTTTCACAAAGAAACTATTTCTGTGACTTGAATCTATATCCTTATAGTCACAAATGAGTAATTAGTAAAGACTCAGCTTCATTTGCAAAATAAAAACTAAAAAAAGTCAACGTATCCAGTGCACAAGACTTTTCGTTGTAAGGGCCTGAGGAGAGTCATAATATACACAACTTTCTTTTTGTATTTTTACAAAGAAACTATTTCTATGACTTGAATATGTGACCTTATAGTTATAAAGGAACAACCGATAAAGACTCACTCTCATTTGCAAAATAAAAACTAAATCTGCAAAAAATCATAATTTTAAAATTATATAAGTATATAAATTTTTATTTCATCTTATTTTCTTCAATTAAGAATTAAATCAATATTGATATTTTTTATTTTCAAGGAGAGACTACATGCTTTGTCTAATTCTTTCTATATGATGTCTTAAATCTTCATGTTTCTTGCAACTATAATCTCTGTCCCTTTCTTGTTGTAGAGCAGCTTTATGCCTTCTATTTGCTTTTTCCAGCTTCCATGCCAATACCATGCAGATTTTACACAAGTTGAACAATCAGTACTACTTTCCAATTAAACCCCAATTTTGTTGGTTTTTGTTCTTTTGGTCTAACAGTACTATCGTTGCCGGTGACCTGACGGCAAAAACTCACACCTTCACTGACAATATCCTCATTAATTGTGATGCCTTTGGGAACTCTAACACGTCGTGGTAGCTGAGACTGAATCCAATAAACCAAGAGTAGCCTCCAAGCTGTTTGTCCTGCAGTCAACTCTTGATCCTGTTTCATATGTCCATATTTTCTCTCTCAGTTGGCATGCCCCTTAGAGCTTAGAGTCGGATCAACTATGTATGAGAGACTTGACTTTTCATATGTAACTTTGAGCGTTATTGTTCTGTTCTTAGCAACTTGAACTTTTAGTGTTTTGGTGGTTGTTGAGGGTGATGATCAGATTCATGGTCTATCGTTCGAGGATTTTCAGTAGGAGAAGATGCAGGTGAAAAATTGGAATAGGATTGATTATGTATGGGATCACCAGTATCATGCAAGTTTTATGTAGGAATATTGGGTGTCACGCAAAATGAAAAAAAGAAGAAGAAGAAGAAATTACATTAGAGCTGATTTTTTGTTGATGTTTTTAAATTTAATTAAAAATTTTATTTGTTCGATTTTTTATTTTTATTTTTAGTTTGATTTTTCTGGTTTTCTAATTTATGAAAACCATAAAAGTTGGTTTTTAGTTTCTGCTTTTATTTTTGTCATAATCTATCATCAATTAAATATTAAATATTTAATTACTTAATATTAATTATTAATAAGAATTATGATTAATAAAATTTAATTACTATAATCACTTTAATTTTTTCAAAAATATTTTAAATTTGGTAATTATTTAATAATCATAGTTAAAATTTAAAGTACCTTAAGATATATAAATTTAAAATAAAATTAGTTTTAATAATAAAAATATTAAAATTAAATGTGAATTTATAAATGATATTTTACTTATTAAATTATTTATTTTATTAAAATATAAAAATTAGTAATATTTATTAATAAATATTGTACAAAAGATTAAAATAAATTATTTACTTAATTAATTCATATAATTATATTAGTAATAAAAATATATCTATATTAACATTAATAAGTAAATGTATTTATGTTTTTGTTAAAAATATAAATAATAAATAGGAATGGCAACAGGCAGTGTCAGGCTGGCGCCACACAAGCTGGGCGGCCCGTGGCTCACCCATGGCCCGCCGGCCACTGGCAAGGCCAGCTCATTTATACTATTTTTTAAAAAATTTTGAAAAAATGACATCGTTTTTGATAAAATAACGTCGTTTTGCACATTCTGGTTGAGCCACGGGCCTAGCCGGGTAGGGATAGCCCCGACCCAGGCTCGGCCCGTGGCTCAGCTAACCCGGATCAAATGCGAGCTGGGCTGAAAATATCATCCCTAATAAATTAGAAATTAAAATAAAAAATTACATCATAAAAACAAAGGTGAAATTAGATAGAACTTTGACGAGATTAAAATTTCACTCAATTGAAGGTTTGATTATGATAGTTTTATAATATTAGAATTCTTTTTATACAATTTAAAATATTATAATTTAACATAACGAAACTAAAACGATTCCATGTTTGCTTGTCATAATAACTACAATTACAGGATTGAATGGTGAGATAGAAGTCAACTCTGAATTTGAAGGCTTCTTTTTTTTTTTTTGGAGAAATCTGAATTTGAAGGCATGTAACCTAAGAAGATCAAATTAAGGAATGGTATGCCCATTTGCTTAGCTAATTATCTTAACAACATCCATGGTTATGTAGGTTGACCTCCGCCCTAAACTCAACTGATTGAAAAACTCAATCTCTTTACTTAACAAATTTAATGACATTGATAAGAACAGAACAAAGCATTATTCCAAGTAATTCTTTAACATCTCTTCCTTTATCTTCTTTATTTTCTCTCTAACGAGAAGGCTACATGATTCATCTCTCCAAGTCAATGCTTAATACTCTCTTGTTAATTCTCAACTCAAAGCGAATAATTATGAGATTTAGATCACATGTTTCTATTATTCTGTGTCTACTCTGTTTCATGAGCATCCATCCATCTAATTTCTGTAGGTCTTATTTATTGGATGAATGGATGCTCATGAAACAAGATAATTATAACCTTTCCTCTCAATTCCTAACATGTTTGTAGGATTAGCGTGGTTTCATGAGAAATAAATGAATCACCCGAGTCTTGTTTAAGTCTCAACAATATATGGATTAAATGGTTTGGAATTGCTTGAACTTCTATTCCCATAAATCCGAATGGAAGAAATAAATTTGATGGCATTAGACTCTAGCTTGGGTTTCAGGCACTTGAAAAGTAGCCCATCTTCCTGGAATTGAAATCTTCTAAGTCTAACGGTTATTGAAGAGAGCTCCTGCAACATGGTAAGAGTAAGGCTCAAATAGTACACACTTGTACATCGCTTTCTGACTGTAAGCAAGCCACACTATAACTAACTCTCATGGAAGGGAAAAGGGGTTCTGCAATCATGCCAAATCAAGGCAATGAAGATTCAAAAAGATGCTCCACAATGTCGATATCCCTAAAAGTGTCCAAAGTCCAAGTCTTTTTCTTCTTCAGCCTCTTCTTGTGGTTGTTACCGTTCTGGGACTTTGTGGATTCGAAAACAGTAAACATGGGTCTTCTTCTTTTTCACCTGACGTGGCTGGGGACTGAAACAGAAGATAGATGTGAGCTTTATACAAAAGTGGAGAAAGATAAGGCCATTAGGCATTAAGCTTTGCTCTTTCTTTCGTCAATCGAGGGTTTCAAAATCACCTGCAAGACACGCGGTAATATCATTATGTTGACAAAATGTTCAAGTTAACCTTCAACTGCATAATTAAAGAAAATTTATAAATATATAATTGAAGGATAATTAATCATAAGAAATGACAGAAACAAAAGGAATAAGGTACCTTAAAAGAAGAGATGAGTCATGTGAGAAAGTTTGTCTTTTTGGAGTTGTTGGCGAAGAACTGTACACTCCTCTATATACAATCGCTGGAGTTTGGTGATGGTTGGGGATAGTAGATAATATGGCAATCTCTTTAACTTTGGGCAATGATGAATACTTAGCTTTCGAAGACATGGAAACGCTGCAATTGCATTCTTATGATCATCATCATCATTATCTTTTTTAATTCTCTTCATGAACCACCCATCATCCCAATCTTCCCATTCTTTAAACGAAAAAAAGACGAGTGATTTCAGTTTTGGAAATGATGAAGCTTCTTCTTCTTCTTCTTTTATTCCCATGAATTCGAGTCCCACTCTTTTTACTCTCATATTTACCAAGTATAGCCCTTCAAGACATGGCAACTTCCCTAATGGAGGCAATTCCTCACAATTTTCGCAGTTAGTAAGCTTAAGCACCCTGAGTAGATTCAACTTTATCATCCAACTTGGAAACAACCTCTTGCCTCTGTGATTTTCTATGTATAACCTTTCCAATTCTGAAGGTAGTTCTAAACATTCAAGTAACTCTTCCTCATCTTCCACCCCATGATCTCCTTCAAAACCCAAAATCAACTGGTTAATGTTTTTCTTTTCCTTAAGCTGTGCTATTATGGCCTCTTCTATCTTCTTCACATTTCCCAACTCTCTTAGTGTCAAAGTTCCTCTAAGATTATTCAACTTCTCCATATCAACAATAGATGCTTCATTCTCTTGCACGCCTACGTAGAATTTATCCAACTCCTTGAGATACCACAGATTGCCTATTCCTTTGGGAAGATATTTTATTTTATAACAATTCTCTATATCCAAGTACATCAAGTTGATTAGTTTCCCAATCCCTTGAGGCAATTCTACTAAATTGCAACAATATGTGAGATTTAATGTCTGCAAATTGCAACACTCACACAAGGCCTCTGGCAACTTATCAAGATTTTTGTTATGAGACAAGTCAAGCCATCTAAGATGAAGTAATTTGTTTATTGAGGCAGGAACTTCTTCGATGTTACAGTTGCTAAGGTCTAAAGTTCTTAGACTAATCAAATGATCAAATATACCCTCAAGTGTAACAACATCCAATGATCCAAACTTAAGGAATTGAATAATCAAACTTCGTAATTTGTTAAGACCATAAACAAATACAGGAAATGGAGCATTTATTTCTATCACCAAAGTTAAATGACGAGCATCTGCATGTAAAGAGTTTCTACTCGATTCTCTATCATTTAGAACCTCTATTATCAAGCACTCATTTTTTGTAAATGCTTGGGCTAGATCACTCACCATATCATGCAACATACAAGTGCAATCAAAACTGACTATTTGAAGTAAAGAACGTTCAATTAAATTTTCGAAATAAGCTTCACCAATCATCTCCAAATCTTCGTCTTCTTCTTTTTCTTTTAAATAACCTTGAGCCATCCACATACTAATCAATCTTCTTTTTTTTATCATATGATCCTTTGGAAAAATAGCAAAATATGAAAAACATTGTTTTAATGGCAATGGCAAATCATAATAAGTAAGCTTCAAAGGACCCAAGATATCTTCACTGTCCCATCCCTCGCTTTTTAAGACTCTTAACCATTCTTTTTCAGATTCCTTCAAGCGTAGGAGTCCTCCTATAGTTATGGCAACAAGAGGCAAACCCCTACACTTGCCTGCTATTTTCTTACCTATGCTCTCCAAATTCTGGCGTTCACCTTCAACAAGAGCAGTCTGACTAATTATTGACCAACATTTCTCCAAAGTCAAAAGTCCTACCTTGTGTATACTCTCACGACTACACCCCATGACTATAGCAACCCTTTCATTACGTGTGGTTATCAGAACTGTACTTCCTGGCGAACCACACATGAAAGACTGTTCCAATTCCTCCCATTTATTGCGACTTTCATTCCAAACATCATCTAGAACAAGAAGAAATCGTTTTTTGTCAAGAATTTCTCGCATCTTTCTTAACACATTCTCAAATTCTCTGAAATCATATGTAAAAGAATTATCAAGAGATTCAAGAATTGCTTTAGCAATACGCATTTCATCAAAAGGTTCTGAAACACACACCCATATCTTCTTCTCAAAATGAGTTTGGATTTCGCTATCATTATAAATTAATTTTGCCAGCGTCGTTTTACCAATTCCCCCCATCCCCACAAGGGAGATGATATGAGGTTTAGATTTAGCCTCAAGTATCTTGCTTTTGACCTCATCTTTTTCTTCCTCTCGACCTTTTACTTTTTGTGTATCAATGAAAGATGTAGTCAAATGTCTCTCGATGCATTTATCAGTGTGGTGGGTTGAATTAAGTTGGTACCTAACTTTATCGGTTGCAATGTCGTCTAGTCTTCGATGAATTTCTCTTATTTTGCCACCAACTACATGATGAAGACCGACATCACGTGTACTAAAGCAGATGCAGCGAAAAATAGGGAGTACCTTGTCCTTGAGAGGAATAGGATTGGAAGAGTGGTGCTTATGTTGGAGTTGTGATCTCTGAATCCAGGTTTTCCACTCA
>JAOQMM010000001.1:1679310-1695251 GCA_027563515.1 Erythroxylum platyclados
CACTTTCAACCCCACCTGTTTGCAACCCACTTTCAGAGTTGGAATCTACCTTATCAGCCTGGAACTCAAAAGACATGCACGAATCATCTTGAACAGTGAAATCCTCGCCAAAATTTCCTTTGCTATTATCCAAATGCTTATAAACAGGATCAAATTCAGATGCATCCCTTGACTTTGGAGCCGATGCTTCTGAGGCATAATCTATGCCTGAATCTTCTCCTGTGGCATCTCCACTACCATCTTGTATATCAGGGTTGGCATCCTGATCGTCACCGTCATCATCATTACCATCATCATCATCATCATCATCCTCGTCATCATCACTGTCAGCATTTTCTTCGGCAAGTGTCTCATCTAACTGGTCTGCATGATCATGCTGATCAATTGAATCAATAGCGGAGTCCTCATCATCTTCAGGAACTGGAACTACATGGGAATAGCTATTCATTTCAGGCAATTCATCCTGATCACTGTCAATGTCCATCCAATTTGATCTGTTCTGAGCAGCTCGTTTCCGAAGCATAAAAACATTGAAATAATAGCTAACGATATCCTTCATGGGTCGAGTAGGAAAAACTTGTGATAAATGTTTCCAAAAGTTCTGGCCCATGGAAGCAGGATAGGAATAAATAACTGAATGGAATATCCGTTCTTCTTCCTCACTCCATTTACTACTCACCACCTCTCCCATCTCATAAAAACCCAATTTTCCAAAAGCTTCCTGTCCAAGGGATCTTACTAGTTTCTCTCGTGCTTCCGTTATGTGCTGCTGCACACATCTAATAGAACCATCATCCAAGCAGTCACAATCTTTCCATCCAGATCCAGCGTCATCGCTGTAGTGTGAAGAAGACTTTGGGTCTGGCATTGAAATGATACTAGTACCCATTAGCCTCTCTTCATCAATGCCCTCTACTTGGCTGCCCCATAAGGGAATGGTAGCTTGATGATTTGGCCCCAAAGGAACTTGTTTTCTCGGAGACCGTTCCAAGTAAAAAGAATTGCTACTGTCAAAAGGGAGAACTCTTCCCTGTGGAATACCATACTCAAGATGTCCAGAAGGAAGAGAAAAGGATGTTTCCAAGCTAGACCTAACATCTTCATGATCAGAACTGCTAGTGAACAATGAACCAGGAGCACTGATCTCCAGGTTCCTAGCTGAATTTGACATTCCATTGACACCGTATTCAACTTCATGCCATTGAAACACAGCAAAGTTGTCCCCACGGTCACCAACTTTATGGAACAATCCAATCAGAAAAGTAAATACAAATAGGTAAAACAAGTAACAGGTTTAATACGGTATGAAAAAGAAGCAAAGCATTCAGACCCTTATCCTCACCAGAAATATCAGGTTTCTGTGGAACATCTACATACGAAATTTGTTCTGGAGATTGGGTCAACTTATTGCTATAATCTACAGGCCTTGCCTGCTTAAAAGGAAAGTCCTGGAAATCCATTCCATCAAATGCTCGTTTATAACCCATTTCACCTGCAAAACAGCAATATGAAAATTAAAATTCTAAGCTGGAACGAATTACCAAAATTTTTTATGCAACTAACTACTCTTTGAACGCACTAAAAAGTGAAAGACTGTGAACACCATTGCATGAGCAGGTGCATTCATATAAAATCATATACCTTCACTATTGTAACTAGACTCGCATATAAAATAGCATAATGGAAGTACATGCATACATGGATTTCAATGAACCTTGTAAATATAAACAGACCTGACAGTTGCTCAGTTTAAAAGAGAAAAGTAATAAGAACATAATCCAGACTACATAAAAAGGAGAAAATTAAAGCTCGAGGCTACTAATGAACAACTGTAGCTTAGGGAAAAAAATTTCCGGGAAATAAATAACAAGATAATCAAAAATTGAGCAAAATTAGCAATTATATTGGAACGTCAGAAAAATATAATTTAACTGCGTAATTAATATCACAAGAATTTCAGACTAACAAGCAGGTACCTCTGGGATTCGTCGAATTCAAGCTTCTGAATGTTAATACGAGGATATGAAACTTAAATTAGACTCAAGAGACAACAAAATAAATGCTTAATAAGGATTTATGGTCCAATCAAACAAATCCCCAAGCGAATTCGTCAAAATCAGAAGCCCCAAAATTTGGTAGAAAACCCTAACCCTAGATTGCAAATTGACAAACAAGATCACAACTTTAGAAGCTGAAAAATGGAGATATTACGAGGAAATAACGCAAGGAAGAAAATCCCCAAACCAATTTACCGATTCCAGGAAGTTGTGAGCAAATCGAAGCTTCGAAATCGAATTAAAAAACAGGGCCAGAAAAATATTCACAATTGGACCCAAAACTAAGAGGCAAATTTACAGATATGGAAAGAGATTGAAAACCCGTGAAGGATCAAGGGATTAGACGAAGCAATCAGGGGAATCGAAACCCTAACCCTAAAAACGCATGTAATCAACGGCTAGGATCGAAATTGGTATTGTGCTGAAGAGGAGAACGCGAATCGAATGAATCGGGACTTAAATCGGGTGATTGATGCAAAAAGAAAAGCGAAATCAGAAATCGATTTCTGGTTTGATTACGGAGAGAGCTACGGGAAAGACGACAATGGGTTCGTAGGTTTTTGTAGACGACGAAGCGGTTCGGACAGAGACGGGACTGGTCAATTTCTGTGGGCTACTTTTTACAATCTAAACCGGCCCAGTCTCAGTAAATTACGTATTATTTTGGTAATATTACTTTTGTAAATAATAATAAAAAAAGAACAATAACTCAATAAAAGGGGGAGATCCTTTGTGACATAACGAGAGGATCTGGTCCACACACCTCCGTCCCAACTCGTGTGTGCCTGTGTGAATTAGATCATCTGGCACAGAGCTGACACAAACGATCAGGTGTTCAATAAAAGTTTTACTTATAGCGAGTTTTAAGAATTTACATAACCTTATTTCTAACTGATGGAGAGGCTGTTTCTGATAGATCCATATAATAATATATATATTAATAAATTAATATAAATAAAAAATAGAATATAAATAAAAAGGCATAAAAAATAATACTACTAATAGTTACATAAAAATAAACAAATAAAATAATAATAATAAATAAATAAATAAATAAAATAATAATTTTCATATGTTGAGTATTCGAGAAGTTGGAGAGTTAAATTTGGAGGATCCTCATTGCTCTTCTTATTTTAATATCTTTTCATTTGAATGTTTTATTGAAATCTTCTCATAAAAATCTTTTATTCTTTATTTTTTAAGTTTTTGAGAATTTTTTGTGTGATGTAAGTAATACCAAATATGAATTGCTTCTTTGAAAAATTTTAATTATTTATTGTTAATAAACATAACAAATATGAATTGCTTCTTTGAAAATTTTTAATTATTTATTGTTAATAAACTTTTATTTATGTTTTATTTTTAATAATATATATTTATTTTTGAAAATAAATCTGAATAATCATTGTATTAAAATTATTAATTGTTTTTTGATATATATTAAAATTTTAAAATATTGTTTCTTCTTTACTTGGTAAGTATAAGTATACAACTGTTAAAAGCCTAATCTATTATTATTATTATTTTTAAAAAAATTTCATATAAGTTATTTGAAAATAATCTCTCTACTAATTAGAGGCGAAGTTACGGACTATTAGACCTTTCCAAACCCTATATATTAGCAAGATTTGTATCGAGTTATTATTGTATCAGCCATTTTAAATATATTTTGAATTTTGTATTATTTTTTCTTTATATAGTTTCAACTTTCTTGCAATTAAAGTTTCTTCAAATTATTATGATTATTTTAGCATAAAATATGAATAATGGTTCTTCAAATATTCAAGTCCTCCGAGGAGAAAGATATAAAGTTTTCAATTCAAAATATCAAATGTGAAACTATCCAAATAGTAATATATTTATTACACTGAACAAATAGAGCAAAATGAAACTTATCTGAGGTTGTAAATTATTATACTGAACAAATAGAGCATTATAATATCCAGAAGTACTGCTAAGAAAGTAGGCTTCAAACACAATTGTGTTCAAAACCCCATCCAGCAAAAGTAAATAGTTAAATTCCAAAACTACTGAAACATTATCTGCTAAGGGAAGAATAAAAATTGTAGGATCACTATGCCTCTTTCACACATAAATCTACTACTGCTATGTCTGGGCTCAACCACTTCAAAGAATGCAGTCTGGTGTTTATGCCACAGCAGGCAAATCCTTCAGCCATGAGTCCAATGGCTTGCCAATGGAATAAACAATAAATCCAATCTTCCTCAATTTTTCGACATCCACGACATTTCGCCCATCGAAAACAAATGCAGGTTTCTGCATATTATCGTAGATCTTTTGGTAATCAAGAGTTTTGAATTCGTCCCACTCGGTCATTATGCAAACTCCATGAGCATCTTTTGTTGCCTCATAAGCATCCCAAACACAGCTTACTTGTTTGATGGATGTTGGACTCATCGGCTGAAGATGAGCAGGATGGTCCCAATCAAACTTACTCATTGACAGATCTCTTTGAATCTGATCTTCTGAAACCTGAGGATCATATATGCTCAGTCGAGCTTTATCCTCCAACAAGCCCTTGCAAACATCAATAGCCGGAGTCTCCCTGGTATCCCCAGTGTCTTTCTTGAAAGCAAAACCTAAGACGGCAATCTTTTTATCTGAGACTGTGTTGAACATGGAAGAGACCATCCGGTTCACAAAACGGGTCTTCTGGTAGTCATTCACCTTGATGACCTGCTTCCAGTAATTTGCAACCTCAGGAAGTCCATTACACTCGCAAATATAGATCAAGTTCAAGATATCTTTCTGGAAACAAGACCCCCCGAAACCTACACTAGCATTCAAGAACTTAGGTCCAATCCTTGAGTCCTTACCAACAGCATGAGACACTTGTGTGACATCTGCACCAGTTGCCTCACATAGGGCCGACATGGCATTAACAGAAGATATCCTCTGTGCCAGAAATGCATTTGCAGCCAGTTTTGAGAGCTCAGCAGACCAGAGATTCGTACATATAATACGGTCCACAGGAACCCAATGGGCATAAACATCTCGCAATGCTTCAATTGCTTTTTTTCCATCCGGTGTCTCCCTTCCACCGATAAGCACACGGTCTGGCTTGAAAAGGTCTTCAATTGCAGTTCCCTCAGCAAGGAATTCTGGGTTGGAAAGAATTTGGAAGTTGATGCCTCTGCTATTATGGGTTAAGATCTTTTCAATCGCCTCAGCTGTTTTGACGGGAACTGTTGATTTCTCAACAACAATTTTATCAGATTTTGATACATCAGCAATCATTCGAGCAGCACTCTCCCAATAAGTCAGATCAGCTGCTTTGCCAGCTCCAAGCCCCTGGGTTTTGGTTGGGGTATTCACAGATACAAAGATTATATCTGCCTCTGCAACATGTTTCTCCACATCATTGCTAAAGAAGAGGTTCTTTCCCCTGCATTGTTTGACAACATCCTCCAGACCTGGCTCATAGATAGGAAGGTGGTCACTGTTCCAGGCGGTGATTCTTGGCACAGAAATATCAACAACAGCAACTTGAATTTCTGGACATTTCAGCGCAATCACAGCCATGGTTGGCCCTCCGACATAACCAGCTCCGATGCAACAAATTTTCACCATTTTTATGCGCTGTGTATAGCCTGAAATATTTATGAAAACCCAGTAATTCAGAATTCACATCTTGGTAAAGACAAAAGTTAAAAACATCGTCAATCTTACAAAAGCAAAGATAATTTAAACAAAAAAAAAAAAGAGTTTCTTCAAAACTAAAACACATGGAAATTCCAGCCCCAAAAATTGCATTTCTTGAGAGTCATCATAAATGTTTATTTGATCTGTGCAAAGGCCACTAGTTTCATCAACTTGGTTTGCAATTTGATATACAACATAATAATTTATTTACCAGACACATAGAGATCAAGTCTTTAGATCCATGATCTCCAATCTCCATTACCATCGAAGGTTGTGATCCAGAACAGGAAAAAGAAAGGAAAAGACAATACTTATCAAGGAAGAAAAAGAATCCGCTGAACTTAAGTACGATAAACCTGACAAAAACTAGGTCTCAAGATCCAAAAATCTTCATGTATTGAAACTAGAATCTCAACAGGCGAATTCAGCAACCAGATCTATAACAAACTTGAAGGCTAGATCAACAGACCAGAAAGCATCTGTAGATCTATCCATTAAGCAAAAAGATTCAGCATGTCATCTACATGCAAAAATCCCACCTTTCAAAACCAAACCAAACCCACGAACAAAACATCAAAGCTAAATTGCCCACGACATGCATATAACTAGAAAACTAGCCCAGAGAGTAACAAATAGATGAATGACCTCAAATGTGTATTAGTTCCTCTTTGGAGATGAGAGAAAAAGCAAGAACAGAAAAGGTGAGGGGAAGAGAGATGTGATGCAGAAGCAGAGAAATAAACGCGTTGGAAGTTGAGACTTCTTCTGCCGAGGAACCAGGGACTACTTGTCTGTCCCTTGTGAGTCTCCACATATATATATACATTTACAAAGCACTTGGAATTTTTAATACCATCAGCTAACAAAATTTCAGTTTTTTCTTTTAAGATCCAACCACTTAGATCTCCCACACACAAAAAGCCAGAGGTTCCGGAACGTCATCTACATAATTGTCGACACGTTTCCCTAACAAAGTTTCAATCTTTAAATCATTTTTACACATTTATTCGTTTTCTTACAACACTAACAACAAAAGCTCTAACAGTACGATGATATTTGGCTCTCTTTATGTTCTGTAGAATAATTTATATAATCAAAACACAAACTTTAAACAACCTTTATGAAATTAAGAAAAACTGTTTCTGCTACCCTTTGGCCAATTCAAACTGACCAAACTTCTTCTGACTTTGATTAAAGCATAAGGAATTAGTTAAATGTCTACCAAAAATGACTGCCCAGATTAATAAAATGTTTTACTCTTTCTAAAAACCTGTTCTTTTAGTGCACCGACAGTCATAAAAGTATCCCTGTGTACTTTCAGTTCCGGACAAAATTTGAATCTTTCCACAGTTTTTGACTTTTTTTCAATAGTTTGGTATCATTTAGGTCACCTTAAACCCTTCTAGTTTAGTTTATGGAACAATTAGAAGGTTTTTGAATGGCTTGTCATGCAGTATTACTATTTTAAAATACAAAGTTAATGAAATGAAGCCCGAAAAGCTCTGAATTTTAGTTATAAACAATGAACAAAAGTAGTTAAAAATTCGTTTCATTGTCTGCACCACACGTGTAGTTAGAAGCTTTAAGTACATTCTAATGTGCATATGTTCTTGGAATCACTGATTAGTCGTATGAAGCACTGCTGATAAAATAAATACCAAAATAGAAAGGTTAGTGAGAAGTCGTCAAGGAAAGCAAAAGGTTGGCTCCACGTGAAGCTTGAAGTTGAAGGGGGACCAGTTTCTCCTATCAATGGCGAAAGCGTAGTTCAACGATTGAAGTAATTTTAGGCGTATTTAGCGATTGAAAATTTGACTCGCCATACTTCAAACTTAAAAAGAAAATGATTAGTTAGAGTATAATCTATATTAAACTAAAAATATTAATAATTTGCAATGTTTTAAAAACTAGATCGAAAGTTAAATTGATAAGACAAGAGGTTTAAGATTTAACCAGTATTAGACTATCAAAATATTGGTTAAAAATTAAATAAAATTCAAAATTCAAAATATGATTAAAAGATATTATTTTTACCTATCATAAAATTTGAAGTTTAATTAAAAAATTAATAAACGAAATTAATCAATTTTTAACAATAAAAATTATTAAAGTAAATCGGAAAGTTAAAAACCAAATCAAAAATTAGACGATTTAAAATTTTTACGGTTAAACCGGCTAAATCAGTTGAGTCTTTTAATCATTGATAATTTTGTTCAAACTCGCTTGTTTGAATCTTGTTCTTACCATTTTAGAATGAATAATATGGAAGAAGATAAAAGCTATTGTGACACATAGAAAACTTATTGATAGTATAATTCCAAGGTAATTATATATTCAATGGTCCATGTTTTGAAGTTCTTCCAAAATATATCCATACCCCACACATTGCAGGTAAATTTACTATAGTAAGAGTGAAAAGAGTCAAGATCAGGGTTACTTCAACTAGAAGAAATCGACAGAAATGAAACATTTCAGAAGTTGATTGTTTGAAATCTGGCCCATTGCTGTCTTATATAATTGAACTTACATTTTATATATAATTTTAGAGTTTCTGAGTTAATTTTATCTATTTTATGTATAACTTTTTAGGAAGCAATAATGTATTTAATCAAAAGATCAATAGATTCCACTTTCTTTTCTTTAAATTATCTTGTGAGAACCTTAGAACTCAGTCTCATCTTATCTTCTTATCAGCAAAGAAAATTGATGGAATAACCAAAATTAAGTAGACTAACACTTAGTAAACTCAAGACTTTACAAGTGTATTCAACAAAAGAGGTTTGGATTAATGGATTTGTTTCATATGTGAACTTATAAGAGAATCTTACTTTTGGATTAATGGATTTGTTTCATGTGTGAACTTTAGATGAGAATCTTACTTTTAGTTAGTTCAAAAGAAGTAAATTAACTTAAATCTACACAAGTTAATCAACTGGAATAATGTAATTTCACGATCTCATCTTGCCTAATAATACCTGACAATTTCTTAGATATGATGAACATACAATGAAACGACAGCTATGTTAAAATTTGGTGCGCTGAGGGTTAAGTGTTATGGTCATGACAAGTCTGAGGACAAACCATTCTCTTGATCATTATCCACAAACTGCAAAAGAAACAAAGACAACAAAATAGAAGTTCTGAAAGTTTGTTTCTGTTCCCAGTGAGTTCCAAGTACATGTTACAAGTGCTGCCACCACAGTTCCAGCACTTGGTTGTTCTGCTGGAGAGGAGTTTGATTAGTTCTTTCTCCCTTCGGACAAGATTATATGGTACCCATGTCTGCAGCGATGTAAAATTATGATTAGAATTTAGCAAATATTATCATTATTGTCAGGATATCCATTGTCGTAAGGTGATCATAAATTTAAAAGATATTCAGAGTATATTAAATCCATCTAAAGTCTGAACATTGGAAGTCATAGTACTCGGGATAAATTTTTCTGTGAATAGATCTTGATTTCTTATTGACCATTGACAATGAATGTTAAATATTCCCAACAACTCCATGTTTGCTTCACTCCGAATCTTAAGAAGTAGAAAGATAAGTTCCTATATATCAAATTCTGAATCACAAGCATTTGTGCTTTTCATGCTCTACATTACTTCCATTACTTTCATATTAATAGAAAAGACAGCTTTTCCCATGTCTGTCTTTCCACTATATCCAGTACACAGATAGATAGAAGCAATGGAATGGCCAGAAAGAACAAAGTCGCTGGAATTTATATGAATATTGGCCAGTGCGACTTCTGACCAGCAATAATTTTGTCAAATCTCTAATGATCTAAAGGTGTGGTAAAATTGCCTAAAGTACATGGACTGAAAGTTAAGATACATACGTTGATTTGAATGGTGCACTTGTAGCTCCAATTGGCGTGCTGAAAGCCACATCTTGAAAGGGGCCAGCCATTTTACCTCGAGGGAACCATCCAAGGTCCCCGCCCTTCTTCCCAGATGGGCATTCTGAATACTCTACAGCCAACTGAAAATGCAAACAAAGTAGACATGCATACCTTAATAAAGGTAGAGCAACAACATAGTAGGCATTATCACCAAACAGAAATTTGAAACTTAAGAAGTATATTGTGATGACCACAAGCTTAGCTAAATGAAAAAGATGTCTGTTATGCGCCTATCATAGCATAAGAATAAGAAGCTCAGACTTTTTGAACAAAGAACAGAAGCAAAATCTGATTGAGAACCAGATAATTGCCCTTCTGCAGTAACAGCAAAGAAATCAAACTGAAGCAAAAATGGCGGAATTTCTGCACATGAAAACCCAGACAATTAGGTTCTTTAGCTGTCTGTCTAGCCAAATGCACACAATTTACCTTCGCAAACTCAGCTGGAGGAACTTTATCACCGCTATCTAGCCAACCATCCTGCAACTTCTTGTATGCCTCATTGATTTTGCCTTGCTTTTCACATAATATATGCCTTGCTGGAACACATGTTCAAGCCAATTTAAGAAGGGAAGTTACTAGAGGACCTCACAATTCATGTGAAAAAAGGCATACCATGTCTGGCACACAAAAACCCAAGAATAAACATCTTACCCAAAGCACAATATTCTTTTCCTATGACTCTTCAAATACCCAGTTCCAAAATAGTAGTTTATCCCAATAATGGCGTTTAAAAAGAAAAGAACAATCTCTTCACCACAATAGATTACACATAACCAAAGAAAAGAAGATAACTATAAAAGTATCACCTTTGACATAAGTGCAAGTCCCAAGTCCGTCACCCTTGCCAGCTTTTCCCTTGCCCTTTGAAGCACTTTCATCACTTCCACCTCCTGCTTGCTTTCCCTTACCCTTACCTCCAGAATCTTTTGGCTTTGAGTCCTTACCCATTAACTTACAAAATCAAAACACAGAATATATTACCAAATCAGCAAGTAAATGACACTGGAAAACTATCCCAATCCGTCACAACAACTTTTCAACAGATTGACAATTCCTTTTTTCATCAAACAGATTCTAACATAACCCACATTACTCCCACCCAAATAAAAATCCACTTCAATCTCTAACCTCTAATTCATACAACCAACTGGCTTTTAACCATAACTTTACATAATGATCGTCAAAGACAAACAACCACTCGAACAGACGTCTCCTTTGTACAGCAAATATCAATATGACTGAAATCACGTCCTAATCTGAAGAAAGACAAGATGGATCTATAATCTGACAGTAACCCAACAACAAAGTTGATACCAGAAACCAAAATCGACAACCCCTTAAGTTGAATTCCATGTACAAATGTCGTTTATACTCACCGTCAATTGGAAGTCGTACTACGCTGAGTTTCTCCGACTACTGAGTTCCAAAGCTCCTAACATAGTTTTGATGCGTACGATATTTTCTTGCAAGCGGATTATTACAAGTTTGCCACTTTCAGTGTCCATATTGGCCGCATGGGAATTAGTTTTGACTTTTGACCCGAATTGTATGGTTTACAAATAACTGGGATTTTGTTTTCTATAAAATTAATAAATATGTTAAAATAAAAATTAAATAAAGATAAATAATAAATATGTTAAAATTAAAATTAAATAAAGATAACTAATAGTCATAAAATAGGTTTTGAGGTATTTTGTGGATTTGCAAAAAAAAATTGAACTAAATTATCCTTACATATCATTAATTATTTATTATTTATTTACATAAATAATTAATTTACTTAATATACCCCATAGCTATATAGTTAACTTTATGTTATATAAATTATTATATTTAAATGAATTTGATAAAAATATGTAGATTTAAATGAAGTTAAGACGATGATTTAGATTTAAATAAATATAAATAGTTATTTAATATATTTATTATTTTCACAAGCTTTTTAAACTCCTTTATTTTTATATCTTACTTGACTTACTCTTTCATTTCGTATTTATATTGTTCTACTTATAGACCTTTTATATAAATGATACTTAGAAATTAGATTTATGTTATATAGACTTATTTCTCAATTCAATATTTTATCTATTATGCCAATGATCACTGATTTCAATTATTACAATATTTATGTTTAATATTATGTTTTTGGTTTTATCATTATAATTAGCTATTTAATCAAATTTTATTTATGAATAATCATATTTTAATTACTTTCAATGCTCTTACTTGTATACAAATTCATGAATAAAAGATATAATGCACAATGTAAAGGACAATTATTAATATTTAAACATATTAAAAACATAGTAGGAATTGATCATAGCATGAAAGAATTGCATAAGACCCTAGAATTAGAACCATATAAATCTTGCGGGTTAGAGTTAAATCTATAATAGAAATTCATATAACAAGTTATTGCATTTGAAATTTCAATCAATTAACATAAGTATATGAGTCGTATGTCTTGAGAATATAAAATTATAACTTCATAATTTCTACATATCTAATAAACTAAGGCAAATCATTGAATCAAGATAAACTTAGCATACAAAGATTTTAGTAGGATCCTACATCTATATCTTATTTATCTGTTGGTTGCTTCAATCTTGATCATTGCTTTAATATGGTACTTTAGATTAGTTTAGTTAACTTTTTCTTTAGTTAAGTCATTCGTTTTGTTATATTAGATAATATAAAGATTGTTAATACTAGTAATTATAGTCCTTATGGTATCAACAATTGAATTCACCCAAACAGTGATATAAGAATGACAGATGCACTTGCCTTGTAATCTTTAGTGAAGTTTTTTTATAAGATGCATATATCACAATCAAGTTTTTGACACTATTTTTGAGGACTAGAATATTAGGAATACCTTTTTTTATTATTCTAAATTCTTATGGGTTAAAGCTTTTAAACAGTTGCGTACATATTGAACCGAGTTCCAATCAAGGTTGTCCCTCACACATCATTTAAGTTATTTAAAGGTTAAAAACCAAGTTTGAGACATATACATATTTGGTCATGCCCATCTGAAGTGAGAGTTTACAATTCACAAGAAAAGAAGTTAGAATAGGGGACCATTACTGGGTATTTCCTTGGATATACAAAGAAGGTCTAAAGGATATAGATTGTACTATCCTTCAAACAACACTCGGTTTGTGGAATCAACAAATGTAAAATTTCTTGAGAATAGCTTGATTAGTGAGAGTGATAAAGGATTGAGTATAGGATCTAATGTAGATCATTTAGAATCTCAACCTTCCATTTCAAATAATGGATTGATTGTTGTAGTTCATAACTCCTAGAGTTTAAATTCATATTGAACAATTAGTTCATGTAAATCTATAAATTGACCATCATGACATAATAGATCATATTGTTCTATAGATATAGGAAATTGTTAAACAATAAGCTCCTCTAGAGAATGTTATGATTGAGTTATGAAAGTTCCATAGATACCATTATTCGTTTATGTAAACATCTTTGTAAGTTACAACCTAAACTTGTTCATTCCTTTTTTTGTTTGGTAAGCAATGAATTTTATTAACACTCCATGTACTAGGTAGAGTTCCAAGCATTTGCTTCTGCAGTGTTTATGTCGTTTATGTCTGGTACCTTCAACACTATTTACTTGTTCAAATTATCAGATTTGAAGAATATTATACTTCAAATATGACTTGAATTCTTGAAAACTTTTTTATCAACATTCATTTTACGAGTAAAAACCTTACATGCCACTCATCTGGACATCAATCATATCAGAATATAATGTTCTGTTTGTTTTGATCAAGATTTCATATTATATTTTATTGCTCAGGATGTATGGCAAGCATGAGAAGAAGATGTAATGAATTGGAAGTCTAAACATATAGAACTTATTTAGGAAAGGTGCCATCAAACCCAAATCAATTTCAATAGTCAAACAGATTGTGTCTTTACCACCAAACAAACTATGATTTCTAAAATAGGTTCTCCAATCACCAAAAGATACATGGGTGACAACATATAAAGGCAGTTTATGTGGTAGCATGGAAGGGCTTATGGTAACAACGTTTCTGACAACATTGAACTAGCAGATTCAAGTAATGAAATACTTTTGACAAAAGCATCAAAACATGAAAAATTGTGTTTGAATGCAATTTAATGATGAAATGAAAGCAAATTGGAGGGATTTTAATGAGGAAAAGTATCAAGACTTTCTCGGTTGGTTAACATGTTCAATCTCATGAGCAGCCGAGTTCACTGGCTTTATTAAATAGAATTTGCATATGAAGGTTGAAGATTAAAGATTCTAAACACATATTTTAAACACCTAAAACAAATGGAAACTGTGAAGTTGTTAAAATTGAAATCTTGTGCAAGTTTAGCTTACAGCCAAGATGGCAGGCATTGGGCAGGATTGAATGGGACCATTACAATGGGGCTCTGCTTAATGTAGACTCAGAAAAGGAATAGGTTTCACTATTTATTGCTTCATTGTTTGCTGTTATTGATAATAGTGATGATCTTATGATGTATTACTGTTCATATGTCTTAGGAAATCACCCACATTATCTTAGAATGGTGAGATCAAAAGAAAGTAAAACATGGTGGAGCTTGGAAATATCATAGGAGTAGGTCCAAAATTGTTATTTGAAGAACTAGAATGAAGAATTCAAGTGTGGCTAGAAACTAGAAACAACGAATTGCATTATGGTATACGAGGAATAACAAAGATTAAGAAAGAATAAAGTACATCAAGATTTAAGCAAATTATTATAATCTTTTTCATAACTTTATTTTGTTCATTTCAATGAATTAGATAATCAATAATTGCATGATCATTTACATATAGGGTATTGCATATACATTTCTATAATCAAAAGAAATTTAAAAAGGTTTTAAAGAAAAAACCTCTTGATGCATCAAAACTTTTTTAAACAACTTTTGACGTAGTTTTGAGTCATGTTTTCTTGGTTAAAAGAGTGTGTCTTAATATTTAAAAGAACTTGTTCAAGAAGTTTCGTTAATGAATATGGAGATTTGAATTAGCAATATAAATATTGTAGTTTAGGATAGATTAATCTACTAGTTTGGTAGTGTGGTCAACCAGTGTCTTTTTAATAATACCAAGAGTTTCTGTGATCGACCAACGTACTATAATAATCCACTAATATTATTGTTACTAGTCATTTTAAAGATTAATTTTTATTTTTAACAAATATTTTGGGTTGTTTCGAGTATATATAGACTACATATAAGTTGTGGGAGGAATGTTAGGCATACTAGAGAGTTATTAAGAACTTTGAGAGATTGGGCTAATTAATTATTTATCTTTAAGCTCAATTAATAATTAAATAGCTAAGTAATCTTGACTGCTTACTCGGTAATGGATGGGCATATAATATTAAATTATAAAGGTTATAAATTATTCCTTTTCCTATCCATTAGGGCTTAAACTTAACATATACAAAATAATCCATCATAGAAAACTATAAAAAAGTACATGTCAACAGATAGAAATCAATTTATTTCAAGAGTTCGCAACATATTAATTTCATCAAATATTTTAGGTACATGCTATATATTTTATGTTGCGAGAATTATATGTTTAAGATCGTGTGATTAATGTTTTTTCTTGAGCTAGTAAAATCTTCATGTCTTTGTAAATTTAAGTTTTACATATGATATCAAATCCTTTTCTTTTGAAGGTACAATCTCTCTATTACAAGATTATTCTTTATTTCTCTCACCTTTAACCTTTTTTTTTTTAAGAAAAAGGTTTCAAGTCCTTTCTTATCCAATTTTAGATTTTGTGATCTGATGTTTTCATGATTTTCAAAGCTATAATTGGGGGATCAATATAATGGCTCATGTGCTTGGATTATTAATATGCTAATTAAGAAAGAAAATTTTGTTAGATTACATGTAATATAGCTCTATTATTGCATGAAAATTAATATTTCTGAAGTTTATTTGATATTCTATGTTTGATGTCACTTGGTCCTTCAATTAATTTGATTCAAAATTTATGGGTATAAAATTGAAATCAAAGAAGAATCCATGCTATGATATGTCAAAAAGTATTTTTAATTGCATTTATCGAGTTTTTACATTATTATTTTATAAATGTGTAATATTAAAGCAAGATTTATTATTTATGCATAAATTTTGGATATATTATTTGTTATTAACCAAACTAGCCAGACTTTGATGATGATATACGTAAATAATTAAAAGAACAATTATCCATATTATTTAACAAAAATGCCTATAAGCAAAGTAAATGATAAATTATTGTTTATTACTAGCTCTGCGATTCACCCTACTA
>JAOQMM010000001.1:1695351-1713425 GCA_027563515.1 Erythroxylum platyclados
ACTAAGACTACTATTACTACCACCACCACCATCACCGCCACCACTATTACTTTCTCCTTCTTCTTCTTCTTCTTCTTCTACTGTTACTACCACCACTACGACTACTACCATCACTATTACTTTCTCATTCTTCATCTTTTTCTTCTTATTATTATTATTTAGTTTTATCCCCCTCCCCTCTCTCTCTTACACACACACACACACTTTCTTTCTTTTCATATGGGTTATTTAGAAATAGCCTCTCTACTAAGTAAGAGTAAGGTTGCGTACTACTGAACCTCCTCAGATCCCGCATATCAGCGGGATTAATACTGGATATTGTTGTATTATTATTATTATTATTATTATTATTATTACTACTACTACTACTATTACTACTACTACTATTAATATTCACATTATTAATATTGTTATTATTAACTTTTTCGTTCTTCTTCATCTTTTTCTTCTTATTATTATTTTTCTCTCTAACTCTCTCTCTCTCTCTTTCTCGTACTCTCTCTCTTTTTATATGAATCATTTGGAAACAACTTTTCTACTAGTTAGGGGTAAGGCTGCGTACTACTAGATCTCCCCAGATCCTACATATCAACGAGATTCATACTATGTGTTGTTGTTGTTCTACAAATACTCACCTAACTCTATTAAATTTCTTCTGAATATCAATTTATAAATATAATCATCATATTAGCCCCATCACCAACACTTTTTCAATTTATAAATATGATGATAATTTAAAAATATTATAATAGAAAACTTAACTAAAATACCTAATTTGTTAATTGGATTTGAACAGCTATGTTTGCTAAGAATGTGCATAGCACTCTTTCACCGGACATGAAGCATAGATATAAGCTTTAATTTAGATTAGAATGTTGGTCTAGACCTATCTATTGTAATGTTTTACATATTTTGATTTTACAATGTTATTGTAATTAAATGTAAGTTTAATAGCTTTATTGTAGCATTGTGTTAGCTCTACTTATAGTTAATGCAATTTATTCATTTTTCAAAAAAGAATTAAAGATGTAGTGATGAGAATAGTTTAAGAACATATAAACAGAGGTTATAAAAGAATAGAAACAATCCACTAATTTATGAATATATTATTCTTTACTACAAGAACACATTTGTCTTTAATTTAGAGATTGCAAATTAATGTTTAAATATACTCAAATGGATATTTTAAGTGTTTCCATTTTATAGACTTAATTTATGAAATACAATAATAATATATAATAAAAATATCAATTCAATTCCTACAAAATATTCAAAATTATATTAAATTAGAGTCAATAAGATTGAATCTAATTATAATAAAAAAGTTCAATAATTTGATTAAGATTTCTATTACTCCATTGCTTATCTCAATTTCACCATACTTTATTAGTTTCTACTAGAGATGGCAATTGAGTCTAGGTTAAGCTTGACCTAGTCTAAAATTAACAGATTAAATTTGAATTGATTGGGACTCAAATGAGGTTAAAGCTCAAGTTACTCAAGTCCGATTCAACCTAAGGCCGATCTTTATAAACAAAATGATATGTTTTGTTAAAAACAACCTCATTTTTGTATTTTTAATTAAAAAAAAAGGTTCATCTGCCGGACTCATTGCGATCGCTAATCTTATTCTCTAGCCATTAATAAAGAAAAGCCTCTTTCTCATTTTTGGGTAATGGGTTTTACTAGACTTCAAGTCTTCAAGTGGCAACTAAAGAGTGGCGGCAAATCTTTAAAGGAGACAAAAAAAAAAAACCATCTTTGTCTTTCACACTCTCCACCGCACTCCGGCGGTCAGGCCGGAGCTTTAGGGTTTCGAAAGATTGATTCTCGCCGGCGACGATAAATGGAAGAACCAAGTCCATCGGTCTGCAATCTAAGGATTCTAGACAGTCTTAGCCACGATTCCGTTCTAGCTATCGCCCAAAGCTATAATGCATTCTGCTCCGTCGTCGATTCGCTAATTTCTGGGACCGAAGATCATTCTGCAGCGGCAGAGTTCGTACCTCACGTGCACGTGCTTTGTGAGAACGGCCTTGACTCTTTCGTTTGTGAACGCCTTCTTAAGTCACTAGAGGTACGGAATCAATTGATTTCATTGATTGATAAGCATAGTTAGTTCAACTAATTGGTTTATTACAATTTGGGTACGTTAGTTTACTATTCTTGTTTAAAGCAGGAAGCTTTTGAAAAGAATGGAGCTTTGAGGTTTTGGCGGCATTTTGATGCTTATAGCAATGTAGCAGTTCTTCAGAAGAATGGAACTCATGTATGTCAGTTTTTTCTTTTATTTTTTTGGGAAGCTATTGGATTGTCAGGATTGGTGATGGTGTTCAAATGCAGGCTGATGATGAGTTGCAACAACTTCTGTGTGCGGCTCTTGATGAGATATCATTGGTGAAGAACTATCATGAGAACTGCTTGTCAATGCTAGTTGATGCTTTACATTCGTACAAGGAAGATCTACCTGAGGGACGATATAATTTGGATGCTGAAAGAAAACGTCTTCTGTCCAGATATCAATTGATGGTATCATCAACTCTTATGGCTACTCTTCCTCGACATTTTCCTGGTAGGCATGTTTTCGCCGACATTTTTGGATTGAATGTAATTGCAAGAAAATTCTAGTAGTAAGTTTAATTGCTATCCTTCTTTTTGTTCTTTACATTTTAGAAATACTTCACTGGTATTTTAAGGGAAGGCTGGAGGAGCTAAGCACACTCATGGAGGGTGAGCCTAATGTTGAGGATGGTTCTCAAGATAAAGATGACATGGATGTAGATGATAAGGCCAAATTGGCTTATAAAAACAGTGAGATGCAAGTCGATGAATCTTATCTCCAGGGTAAACTCACGCAGAACAATGAATTGGTAAAGAATATTGGGAAAGTTGTTCGTTCTCTAGGAAGTCTTGGGTTAACATCAATGGCGGAGGATGCCTATGCTTCTGCCATCTTTCTACTTTTGAAGGTGAACAATTGACTTCACAGATAATATATTCTGAAAGTGAGAGGTGCCTCTGACTTTTAAACAGCATTTAACCTTCTGTTGTGACAATATTTTCCTGTTTGATGCAGGATAAAGTGCATGACTTGGCAGGTGATGATTATCGGGCTTCTGTCTTAGGTTCAGTTAAAGGCTGGATACAGGTTGTTTTCATTTTTTCTTTTTCCCTACTTTTTATGGCAATGGCATGTATAAGTGTCCTCATGAATGGTTTATTATTATCTGAGTCAGGTTGAATGTTTATGCTTTTGATGATTATGGATTCCTCTTCTCCCGTTGTTTATTAAAATTAAAGCTGAAGTGTTTGCTGACTCATTTATTGCTAATATCGATGAAGGTTAAACATACTTAAAAACAACATTTTGAAGGAATAGGATAATGTTTCTGCTGCGTATAGCATAGCAATGCAATTTTAACTGTGGATGCAGGTAATATTTTCGTTCCACATTGAGGTTTTAATTTGGATGGCTACCTTCAGGGAACATGCTTTTATTGATTGAATAGATATGTCATGAATTTCAAACTTCATTCTTGTTTCACCTTTTTTTTTTTTTTTTTGATATTCACTGAATTTCTGAATTTGAGGGACCCTGCAAGTTCTAGTAATTTAAGCGTCTCTATCTGGATAAATTTATATGACAATGTTATTCCATAAAAGCTTAGTATTCCTTTGCGTTTGATCCAAATTTTCAGTGCTCTGCAACTTATTTACGAGTTTCTCATGTTATTAATTGATGAATCCTTGGACCCATATCACCAGGCTGTGCCCCTCCAATTCTTGCATGCACTGCTTGCTTATCTTGGTGACACCACAAGCTATGATTGTCCTTCACCTGGTCTGAAGTCACCTTTGGCATATCATCCATTGTCACGCTGTGCTGGAACAAATATTTCTTCTGAAGGACTTGTTAGATGGAAGTTGAGGCTAGAGTATTTTGCTTACGAAACACTGCAAGATTTAAGAATAGCCAAATTATTTGAGATTATTGTGGACTATCCTGACAGGTGACCTTTTATCTCATTGATCATAAATTACTGTTGGTCGTGGACTGGGTTTGTTCAAGGTTTTAAGTGGTCTTGTTTCTTTGTGTTGCTTTATAGCAAGGAAGAAGACTATATTTTACCTAGCAACAGGCAAAAATGGTTGCCATTTGTCTTGATTTATAAATCTGAAAGATTAAAATTCACATTCTTGTTTTGTCTTTCACCAGGCGTCTACTGCATGAATATCTTTTTCCTTATAAGCAAAATATGCTGAAATAAAATGGTCCAAACCCGGGTTGGCTTTTTATGAAGCAGAAGAATTCAATTGACATCTTGAAGTGCTGGGGTTAATATGAGATCCTCCATGAAAGTCTTGATGTTTTCATTAACTTTGCAGCTCTCCTGCAATAGAGGATTTGAAGCAGTGCCTTGAATACACCGGACAACATTCTAAATTGGTTGACTCATTTATTTCCGCATTAAGATACCGTTTGCTAACTGCGGGTGCCTCCACAAATGACATATTACATCAGTATGTTTCAACCATCAAAGCTCTTCGGACAATTGATCCAGCTGGTGTCTTTCTTGAAGCAGTTGGTGAACCGATAAGAGATTACTTGAGAGGTAGGAAAGATACAATAAAATGCATTGTAACCATGCTTACAGATGGGACTGGGGGAAATCCTAACGGATCTGGTATTGCTGGGGATAGCCTCCTTGAAGAATTAAATAGGGATGAGGAAGGTCAAGAGAATACTGGTGCAGATGATGATTTTCATACTGATGAAAGACAGGCTTGGATAAATGCTGCACGGTGAGTAGGTTGTAATTTCAAGCTTAAAGAAATGATTCCTGGGCTGAACTAAGCTGATGAATTGTATGTCACCCAACTTCAGCATTTGATAGTTATCCAAACTTGAGCAATCTTAGAGAAAGCTGACATGTGAATTTGCTTGATCTTTGCTTTGCAGTTGGGAGCCTGACCCTGTAGAGGCTGATCCATTGAAAGGGAGTAGGAATCAAAGGAAGGTTGACATTCTTGGGATGATTGTTGGTATAATTGGATCAAAGGACCAACTTGTTAATGAATATCGTGTAATGCTGGCTGAAAAGCTTCTCAACAAAACTGATTATGACATTGACTCAGAGATACGAACTTTAGAACTTCTAAAGGCAAGTATCTATTAGTTGTTTGGGCCTTGGTCTTTTCTTAGGTTGTGTTCTTCACTTTGTGAGTCACCATAACTACGTGCCTGTCACATCTGAATGTTCCACCCTGGCACTCTGAAAATTGATTTCTTGGCTTTTGACATAGATTCATTTTGGGGAGAGCAGTATGCAAAGATGTGAAATTATGCTTAATGATCTGATTGATTCCAAGAGGACAAATCAAAACATCAAAGCCACAATACAGCAATCTCAAACAGGTAATGTAGAATAGCTAATCCTTGATTCAACTCAGATATCCAGAGAAGGGAAAAAGAAAAATAGAGCACTACTATGTGGAGCTCCTGCTGAGAATTAGATTTTATGTGGATCAATTATTCTTCCACGAATGAATTTGTAGGTCCAGAGCCACAGGACAGTGAGCTGTCATTGGATATGCTCAATGCTACAATCATATCTTCAAACTTTTGGCCCCCAATCCAGGTATGAAAGGACATTTTTGTATGAATGCTGTAAAGTATTATAGCTTCTAGTGTTTGTCTATCCTGAAATGCAAGAACCACTATGCAAGGTGAGTTAAAAGACGTTTGCAGCATAAACATTATGTTGTAATACATGTACCCATTACACACTTTCTAATGGGGAACATGTTTCTGAGTGCGAGTCCACCTTCATGTGATCTGTACTAATATATTAACGTGAAAGTTCACACTAAAACGCCAAAGTTTATTATTTCATTGCCCCCTCTTGGTTGTTTTCTGAAAGATGACATTCTAGTTAGGTTGTATGAGGTAATGTTTTTGTACAGAACTATTTGAGAATTATGTTGGTTTTTTGGCGGCATTGCAATATTGTAAGACTGCTTGGGAGCACTATCTTCACAAGTTTCTTGAACTACATAGTATGGCAATTTATTCCCATTTTCATTTATTCAAATGTATCTGGCATGAAAAATTGCTAGCACATATATGATACCGTGTTGAGTGCAATATTTGTATTATCAGTTTATTTTATTCATCTAGCACAAAAATGGAAAGATCTATTTTTTACATATTCCATGCACCACTTATATTTTCTTCTCCAAATGTCCTCAAAAAAATTTCATTAGGTAAGAGTTGCAAATTTTGTTGCGCTTAATTTCAGGATGAGACCCTCAATGTACCTGAGCCTATTGACCAATTGCTCAGTGATTATGCTAAAAGGTTTCATGAAATCAAAACCCCTCGGAAGCTACTCTGGAAGAAAAATCTTGGTGCTGTTAAGGTTAGGTGTTTCCGAATCCTTCCTTGTCTGTCCTATTTTCTCTTATTCTTGCATTAGAAAATGTATTGATGCTCTTTTCATGGTTCCTAGTTAGAATTGCAATTTGAAGATAGAGCAATGCAATTAACTGTGACTCCTTTGCATGCTGCAATCATCATGCAATTTCAAGATCAAACAAGGTAATGGTTTTCAATTGATAAACATAATAGGTTGTGCACATGTTGTCTCACAGTATAATATTCCTCCGTTAGTTGGACATCTAAGAAGCTTGCAGCTGCTGTTGGGATACCAGTGGATGTTCTTAATAGGAGGATGAATTTTTGGATAAGCAAGGTATGTTCCAAGACCTCCATTTTTCTACTTTAGATGATCCTTGTTTATATCTGATGGAGGCCCTTAACACATGATTTGACTTCATACAGATTTTGCTACTATTAATATAAGCAACTGACCATGTTTGTCTTATTGTGACTGAAATTTACCTGTTGTAGCTACACTTACTCCGTCATTGTGCAATGAATTGAAAATTCTTCGTTTCAGTCGATCTAGCCCCTTAAAAATTTGATCATTTAGTGCCATGTTAGTGCTATTTATGATAAATTTCTCTTGAAGTCCTTTATTTTCAAATTGTAACCATATGTAGTTCTTGATGTCTTAAGAGAAATCAAGAACTTGAAAATTAAGAGTTACGAGCATTGATTGCTTTCATGCTCAGGGAGTTCTTTCAGAAACACTTGGGACAAATTCCAGTGATCATGTTTTTACTCTGGTAGAAAGTGTGATTGAAGGTAGTAGGAGTGGTGGTAATGGCAGAGGTCGTGAGGATCTTCTCATTGTTGATGAAGAGGGAGAAAACTCTGTAGCCTCTGTTGAGGACCAAATACGCAAGGAAATGACCATCTACGAGGTATGCAATATGATATAAACTTTACATACGATTCTGGACATTCATGTCAGCAAATAATTTAAATACTGTTGAAACCAGGCTTCTCTATATGGTAGAAGCCATACTAGGATGAAGCTTGGCTTTTAACTTGAGCCTGGTTTCAGCAGCTGGGATTAGATTAAGACCATGAAAAAGTTAAAATATCATTATCTCTAGCCACCTAAACGACATTTGTTTGATGTAGAAATTTATCATGGGGATGCTCACAAATTTCAGCAGCATGCCATTGGACCGCATTCATAACACCCTTAAGGTAATTTAAGTGTTAAGATTATGATTAACTTCATTTATATGCCTTACTTGTTTTACCAATTTGTTCAATTCTATATATTGGTTCAGATGTTTTGTGTAGCAGATCCTACCTATGATAAGTCACTCCAACAATTGCAAAGCTTTCTATCGGGTTTAGTTTCTGAAGAGAAATTAGAAATGAGAGACGGAATGTACGCCTTAAAGAAGTAAAAATCAAAGAATTCCGAAGGGAAGTAACAGTGCTTCGGTCAATAGTAGCATATACTGTGTCAAATGTGACCATTGTCATCATCTTTTCTATGGGATAGGGAACTTAGGAAGATGTCAATGGCAGAGGAGTAATGGAAACCTGTAAAAATTGCTTTGTGAAGATGGAGAACACGTACTTTTTCATCACCAATGGTAATGGTAGATCAACTGATTGTTGGGAGCAATATTATGAATGTTGTATTGGTAATGGTATTGAATTTGATTATGGTAAAATAGTTCTTTTATGTATTGCAATATATAATTTTAATTTTGCATTAATCTTATCTAAAATTTATAACAATATAAATTTGAAATAATATTTATTACTTTATTTCTATTAATATTATTTTTATATATTTCACATGCGAATAATCATTATAATTAATATAAACAATTGATTAGCTATTTTATAAATATAAAATTAAGAATAATATAAAGTATTTAAAATGTTATAATTTATACCATTTAATAAAAAAAATTTATAAAATAATGAAATTTTTAATTAAACATTTATAATTCTAAATACATACAAAATAAAAAGAAAATTTACGTCAAGTATGAAAAATTTATATAAACTATTTTATTATTATGCTATCTGATTATGATTATGCTTTTATAAGATTGTTATTATGTTTCCAACATTCTTTTTCAAAGTTTAAATTTTTTTTATATTTGTAATAACAATAAATAATATAAGAATACGAATATATTATTTTTGAACATAGTTGCATATATTAAATGATTTAATCATAAATTAAATTTTATTTTCTATATACAAATAATAATTAGTGAATTTTATGTTTTACATAAATCAATAACAAATTAACAATTAAATAAAATAATTTTGATCTCATTTTTATGATTATTAGAATAACAAAATAATATAAAATATCAAATAAATAAAACTTTATGTCTTCATAAATTCGCAATTTTTACAAATGCAAATTTAACAATTCAATCTATTTCATAACTTTTTTTTCATAAATTTAGCTTAATTTTTTATAAATTTATCTTTATAAGCCAGAGTTAAATGTTATTCTTTTAATTTTTAACTTAAAAGTCTCGTCTAGCCAACAACAAGGCATATATGAGGAGTTTGAATCTTCTGTCCAAAATAACTCTGTCCAACCTTATTGGGCATTGGATATAAGTTTAGAGACTATCCAACCATTTCCAATGCCCAAAAAGACTTCACTCTCATATATGAATTCGAATCCTATGTCCAAAATAACTATGTTCAATCTTGTCTAATACCCAAAATAACCATTGCCCAAAAAGACGTCACTCTAAGATATGGATTTGGATCCTCTATCTAAAATAACCCTGTCTAATGCCCAAAATGACAATTCGAATCCGTATATTATAGTGTGTATGCTTTACAAGATAGACCAATTATGGAAGCCTCTTCCTTGAGGATTTTATGGATCTCAAATGTGAAGTCAAAGATAACAATCACATTGGCAAATGATTTCCAATTAGAATCTTGTGTTTTATTTTAAAAAAAATTGTTTTCATAAGATAGGTCACACATAATATAGAATTTTAATAAATAAAATATTTAATAAATTACCAATTTATGATTTCAAATTATTTTTCAAGTGGTTAATTAAAATTTTTAACTGAAAATCTAAATATTTATTATAAATTGTATGAGTACAATGAAGAGTTGATAAAATGAGTTCTACTTTAAAATTAAAAGGTAAAATTTCAATGTACAAAACTTCTCACTTTGTAAAGGTTAGAGAGAGTCATCAATTATATACAATATTTCTTTCATATTTTATAAAGAAACTGTTTCCATAATTCGAATATGTAACTTTCTGGTCACAAATGAGTAATTTCACCAATTGTTTCAACCTCATCTTCGAGTTCTATTTTAAAATTAATAAATTAAAATAATATTATTTTAGTTTTATTTTAGATTGTGAATTGAACTTTATTGATACAAGTTAACAAAGTTAATCTTAAAATTATATTTATAAAAAAAATAAATATTTTTAGTATCTGAATATTAATATTATAAAATTAAATTAAGTTACGTATTTAAAATATAATTTAACCTTTTATAATCTTAGATTCACATTGGATACGGTAACAAAGAGAAGTTGCCGTTACGAAATATGACCGTTACAGTTCAAACATATTTGAAGGGAGCACAGGACACAAATTCATTGAAGATTACGAGAAACCACACCAGAAAATGGGACAGTGCGGCCAAGAACATGTTTCCACGGCGGAGGAGCTCATGCAAGAGCTCAGAATCAAAGCCACGGAGCACCTCATCCGAGAAGAGTGGCAAGACTCCATCCAAATCTACTCTCGGTTCATCAAACTCTGCCAAGAACAGATCTCAAACACCCACCACCAAGATCAGATAACCAAGCTCCAAAAGTCCCTTTGCTTGGCTCTATCCAACCGCGCCGAATCTCTGTTCCGGCAGAGAGATTTGAGTTTGGCACTCAGTGACTGTGACCAAGCATTGGAAATTGATAGTGCTCATGTCAAATCTCTTGTGTGTAAAGGTAAGATCTTGCTCAGCTTCAACAGATACTCTATGTCTTTGGACTGCTTCAAGGCAGCCCTTTTGGATCCACAAGAGAATGCGAACCTCAAAACTTTAAATGGGTATTTGGATAAGTGCAAGAAACTTGAGTTTCAATCAAAGACTGGAGCTTTTGATCTCTCTGATTGGGTGCTAAATGGGTTTCGTGGCAAACCACCGGAGATGGCTGAGTACATTGGTGCAGTGCAGATTAAAAGATCTGAGCTCAGTGGGAGAGGTCTATTTGCAACAAGGAACATCGATGCGGGGACTGTAATGTTGGTGACTAAAGCAATTGCCACTGAGAGAGGAATAGTATCAGCTGGAGGTCCCAGTGAGAATGCACAAATGGTCATGTGGAAGAACTTCGTTGATAAAGTTGTGGAATGTGCCACAAAGTGTAAAAGAATTCATCGGTTGATTAGTACGTTATCGGCAGGCGAAGAAGATGAGTGTCTTGAAGTGCCTGAAATTAGTCTCTTTAGACCCGAGGCAGAGTTGAATTGCCAATCAAATGAGAAGCCTGATATGGTCAAGATTTTAAGCTTATTGGACGTAAATTCACTTGTTGAGGATTCAGTTTCTGCTAAAGTTTTTGGAAAGAATAGTGATTATTATGGGATTGGTTTGTGGGTTCTGGCTTCATTCATTAATCATTCCTGTAAACCAAATGCCAGGCGCTTGCACGTAGGTGATCAAGTAGTGGTTCATGCTTCAAGAGATATTAAGGCAGGTGAAGAGATCACATTTGCTTATTTTGATGTGTTTTGTCCTTTGGAGAAGCGAAAGGAAACGTCACTGACATGGGGATTTCAATGTGCTTGTAAGAGGTGCAAGTTTGAAGAGGAAGTTTGTTCAAAGCAGGATATGAAGGAGATTGAGATGTTGCTTGAAAGAGGGATAGATGCCGGTGGTTTGGTTTTCAAGCTTGAGGAAAGAATGAGAAGATGGGCTGTGAGAGGAAAAGAGAGGGGTTACTTGAGAGCGTCATTTTGGAATGCATATGGTGAAGCTTATGGCTCAGAGAAGCTGATAAAGAAGTGGCGAGGAAGGATTCCGGCTACTGATGTGGTGGTGGATAGTGTTGTAGATGCTAATGGAAGTGATGATAGGTTACTGAGGTTATTGAGGGAGGAGTTGAGCAGAGGGGGTGCCAATGTTGTGGACATGGAGAAAGCAACGAAGCTGGGCAGAGGGATTTATGGGAAAGTGGTCAAGAAACAGGCAATGAGATCTCTTCTTGAGCTTGGCAGTCAAGAACAGATGCTATTGAGCTAATAGCAACACCATTTTTACAGTTCCAAGTTCACTTTTCAGTCTGTTTTTCATGGACAGAAAGTTCTTGCTGTTCTCTTCCTTCTGAATACAAATTTTCACAAATACAGTATTTCAGAATTCAATTACTGCTCACCTTTTTACATCGTTGTCCACAAAAAGAAAACCCCAGTAAGTAGTTTCAATTTAATTAATATGATGCAAACTCTAGTAATTAAACTTGTGCAGATGCTGACAAGCCATGAAATCGTCAAGAAGCAGGCAACAAGGCCTCTGCTTGATTTATGCTATTAGCAATACATTTCCGAGTTCAAAGTTCCAGTCTATCAACTCTCTTGAATAGAAGTTATGTTCACAATGTAGCTACTTTTCACATGTTTGTCTACAAGAGTTGAAGAAGAAAACACATTAGGTAGTTTTAATTTACTAATAATTGTATTAATACTACAGAACCAAAATTACTATTCCAATAAAAATTATGACCGAAGGCTCCAAAAGCAACATTTCCAGTCTCAAAGGGCAGTCATTCTCACAAGCTTGTTATAAAGAATGTGGTCATCCCGCCCAGTGTTGCTCTCCAACAAAGCACTTTGCACAAGTTCCTGGCAGAGAACATAAAACCATTAGGAAGTTGTGAATGATACCAAGATAAACATTAGACCATGAAAAATAAGGAAAAAGAAAAAGAACTTCTAACCTTCACATCCCTGTGGGAAAGAAATTTCCCCAAGTTATGGATAATCAACCTCAAGTCTTCCACCTGAAAAGGCAACAAAGAATCAGTTAGCATTGAGTAAGAATTATCAGTTACAATGCAGCAATCAAAGCACAAAAGTAAGCTGAAGAATAGTATATCTTACCCTAATGTATCCCGTTCTATTGCGATCAAAGAACCTGAAAGCCTGTTCAATAAATGAAAAACGATCAAAACTAAGTTACAGCAATGAAAAGAATGTTTTAAAGAGTTAGTCTGAAGATACCTGCAATAGTTCCTTATCAGCTACAGTCTCCTTCGTGATGGAAAAAGCTTTCTTGCTTCCATCCACGCTAGCTCCCGGCTCTGTAGAAGTGGCATTAGATGTGGTCTTTGCCTCCGCATCTGCACTGTTACTTTTCTTCTTTTCATCTTCACCAGCCTTGTCTTTTGCATCGCTTAACACTGGTTCATGCTCTGTAACCACACTGGTTGTCTGTTCCTCTTTGTTTATCTGTTTACAGGGTTACCAGATAAAATTTAAAAAAAAAAACACAAAAAGCCGTCGCGGGCATGTAAAGCAACTTGGTAAATTTGGAAAGATAATCCATCTTAGATTTACAATAGCAGGGTCTATTAACAAATCTCTCAGAAGATCTAACTAATTTCTAAAGAAAATTCTTGCCTCTTTATAAATATCCTCCCCATGATCCTCCATTTCCTCGTAGTCCTCCTCTGGGTCTTCCTCTGGGTCTTCCTCATCATCAGTCTTGTCTTCCAGCTTCGTTTCATTAACATGAACAGCAGAAGCATCCTCTTTTCTTTCAGTTTCTTGATCCTCCGACTGATTTATGCTCAACATTGCAGAGCCAGCAGAAGTATTTTTCACAGGAAGCTCACTAGTCTTCGGGCGCTTTGCTGGTGATTTCTGATCTTCATCCTTCTTTTTGATTTCCTCCCGCAGCCTCTTACGTTGATTTCTCTTAGTTATGAATTTAATTCGAAGTTTCTGCAAATCATGCCCAAACAAGAAAAGATTGCAGAAACGCTTGTCATCACTTAACCCCAATTGACAGTTCAGTTTATCGTATTTAAGAAAAATAGGTTCACAATAGGCAGCTAACCTGGAGAAATGCCAAAATGCGAGAACCCATTTGATATTGAAGCATTTCATAAAATGATTCAGCAAATAAAGAAACCTGCAAAGATAAAGATTTCCATTAAGTGCCAAAAAGAGGGCACCAAAGAAGGTAAGAGCAAAATTTCAAACCTCAAAAGTTGTTTCTTCAACATCTTTATCTGTGTAGTCCAAGAGCGAGTCCAGTGAAAGTGATGTTGAACGCAACTGTTGTGGTTAAATAAAATAAATTATTAACTAAATAAATTGTTTGTGCATAGAATTTTTATGGGGAAACAACATAATGCTTGACAAGATAAACATACTTTATTTTCCTTGTTGCCCTTTGTTTGCAAAATAAGTCCAGGGTGTCTCGGAGCTTCATCAAGCCTTTTGTTTTCCTTTACTTCTTTGTTAGATTTGCTCTTGGACTCATCCTTTCCATTTTTCTCCTTTTTCTCATCCTTCAGTTTTCCATCATCCTTTGGTTTTTCTCTCTTGTCATTATGGTTATGCTTCCCGGAAGCCTTTTTGTCATCAGCCTTAGTATCAATTTCAAGCCCCAACCCACTGTCCCTGCCGATATCCTTTGCAGCACTCTGATCTTCTTTAACATAACTGACTTCTATTTTATTTGAATTAGACACACTACCCTTGTCCACAATCAGAGAGGTTGACTCATTGTTATTCATCTGAGTCTCAGCAGTTTTAACACTGCCTGCAGTAGCGAGCTTTCTTTTGAGAACTCTCTTGACAATTTTCTTCTTTATGGTTGTTTTGGCATTAGAACCTTGACCAACTGCAGCACTACTGGCATTTGAATTCTCGTTTCCCTTATTTGCAGTAGCATCCATTTCTTTCTCAGGTTCCGCCTGATTTTCTTCATTTTGAGTGGCTTGTTTCACTGGAACTTTTTTTACAATTTTTTTCCTCACAAAAGTTTTAACCCCTGAAGGATCAGATAGCAGTTTACTTTGCTCACCTGGAATATCAGAAGGCCCACTTTTTTCTCCAACATGTTTATTATCTAAAGAGTCGTTCGGTTTGCTGCCAGCACTTTCGGCATCGGCTATCTTATTGGCAACCTTCTGCTTCACAATCCTTCTTACAATCTTCTTCTTTCCAGACTTCAAATTTTCAGCTGTCTGGGCACCACCAGTTTCTCCTTGTTCCTTTGTTTCCTTCTTGGCTTCCTCATTTGTATCAATATCATCTTTAACCCCAAGTTTCTTTTCCTTCTCATCACCATTTTCTGAATTCACATTGCCCTTTATGTCATTTCCATCGTTCTCCTTTTTGTCAACACCAGAGGATTCTGAATCTTTGATTTTTTTGGACCTTTCTTCCCTCTTTGTTTCCTTAAAAGAGTCAGTTCCCCTATCTGATTAACAAAAACCCAATATCATTTCTATAGCTAAATATAAGAAAAAACTGTAATATCATGCATGAAAACTGACTGATTTACCTTTCTGATCTTCCTTCTTTTCTTTTAACTTCTGAAACAACATGCAAAATAGATTAGCAAGTTACTAAATTTAGGAAAGGGCATTGCCAGCAGCCCAAGTCATCAAGAGATCTACCAGAAACTAAGTGTAAGCGGGGAAAAAAAGCAAAATAATATTCATGAAGTCATGCACATGACACACCTCTTTGAAGGCTAGTTGGGGCTCTCTCTCCATAACAGCCTTCTTGTGAGCAAGCCACTGTGCTCTCCAAGCATCCAACGAAGGAAGACATTCAGATAGATCCGGAACAAATAGAACCGTAACTTCCTTATGGCTAAAGAAACCGTCCTTGTCAAATCTATCATATTGTATCTGCACATACCAATAGCAGTTTACACATATTAGCTATCTTAGTACAGGTCGCCTAAACTTCTCATTCATTCAACAAATAAACATGAACAACACAAAACATGCATAGGATACATGAAAAAAAAAACATGAAGAATGGATCAATTATTTAGACAAATCTTTTTATGGTTTGGACTCCTATCCAGCATCTTCTGACTTGTAAGCTAATGGATTGGCCAAATGATACAATTCAAAAACCAAAAGAAAAAAAAAAAGAACAGAAGAATTTGTTCCAAAATGGAAATCATTTTCTGTAGGTGTTTAATGTTTCAATAAATAATGCAATTTGTACCAACAGATCTTACTATCCCAAAAAGTACTGTGGCATCAAGTTAGAAAAGCAGGACATATGAAAAATATTTAGTGAGAGATTCCCATAAAAGTATTTTACAATTTGTTTTCTGAAGGAACAAAAGAAAAGGAAATTTTCACTGTTTTAGTTTTACTACATATATTAGGTGGTGCAAGTTTTGGTTTCCATAACATTTACTATGCTCAAAATGACTAAAACAACTAAAACCGCAGTTGCTTGCTAGAGATAAAGATGGAGCAAAAATGTTATACAATCATGATATTCTATTCTTGATCTGCAATCAGCCTGCACTAGTCACCACAACCAAAACAGTCCATCACATAAACATTAATATACCATCTGCAAACTAACTGCACATCCAGCTAAGAGATGCTAGTTCATTTCAAAGACAAGAAACAAGTAAAGCCTACCTCAAGAAAGCGATTCCAGGTATGGCAGTTTTGCAAATCAAGTTGAGTGACATCCTTGGCATATCTACATGCACATATTAGTTTAATTCACTAAAGAAGGCATAAATAAGCAATATGCTGGCTTAAAGAACGATAGAAAATACACACCTAAGGGCTGTTTGAATTAAAGCAGAATCATCACTGGAGGGGTTACCACCATCAGCAACATCCCATGGACCACCAATAGCCATGAAACTGTGATCTCTTTTCAGAAGAGCAAACCTTAGAACGTTACAGATATGGGGTATGCGATCATCTGAACTTTTGTCAGATGACAGCTCTTCCAGAACATTTTTGCTAAGCCCACTCATTAAAATTATCTGAAACCAAGAGACAAACATATTACACATTCACCAGGAAACAACATTAACTGCATGGCCACAATGTGAAGCATGCTGCAACAAAAGAAAGACAGTACGAAAAGAGTGGGCAACCACAGCACATAGGAGTTGCGATCTTTTGCTTTTACAACTGATAAGTTGTCTGACAACTTATTGCCGCTTCAAATGTAAGGAAAAAATTCGATAAATTATTTTGGTTTTGGTTTATAAATGCATGTCCTATTCAGCTGTATATTCATGCAACCCTAGCTTCAGAAAATGATCCATCCAATCAATACCTTTTTAAATAACTTTAGTTTCCACTTGGACATTCCAAATCACTATCTTTTACTAATGGGTAACGAAAGGATGAGAGTATATTGGGGGCAAATTGGTGCATAAACTATAAAAAGACAGAACACCTAGGTTTTCGCCTTAGTGTGATGAAATAATATAAATCCACAAGATTCAAATCTTGCTGAGTGCAAAGGGACAAGGGTCACTTGGCCCCAAATGGATTCTTCATAGGAAATAGGAACACAAGGACGTGTTCAATTGTCAAGGAAGCTTTAGAAGCTTCAGAAATGAGCTGTAAACTGTGACAGAAACTAAACATGATGCATAGAAATGATTCATAGTTTAAGCATCAGTTGACTTAAACTCTACATAGCTAAATAATAGAATCTTGAAGAGGAACTCAAACTCCAAGCGGATATAAAGGAAATGAAGAAAACAACAATCACCCACTTTTGCATTCCAAATTGTTCTTCCATGATCTGATTCTCCAAGTTGTGTGTTCAAGAGTGTATTGGATGGTTCTTTCAGCTCTGCTATACTCTCACCCTCCAAAAAGTCATGCTCAAAGCTGTTCATTTCCACAATTATTACCAAATTATCTAAGAAACTGGTCAGACTTATGCGCACAAAATTGAAAAAAACTCAATAACTGATAATTAACAGTTTACAAATATTGCAGCTACATGCCCGCAGGTTCATCAGCAAGCATTTAATTTCTATATCGACAATGAAACAACTCATTGAAAACAGTAAAAAAATAATAAAAACTCCTGAAGCATGCAAACTTAATAAAAGGAAAAGCAAATACCTAACCGGTGTATTGACTGAAATATTAAGGTTCCCCTTTGGCCAGTTCACAACAACCTGAGAGAGAGAGTTCATCATTGATAGAGAAATGATCAAGGCATGATTCCCTCAAAAAGGAAAAGAAAAAGAAAAAGGAAAAGCTAAGCATAAACCTTGCAAAATTCTGGAGATATAAAGAGTCTGGGGTATCGCTTGTCTATTGACAAATAGTCTCGCTCTGTATCTACCAATCTGGATGTGTAGACCTACATTCAGAAAGCATTCAGTACCCAAATATAAATCAACCAACAACTCGGTACTGTAACTGGATGTAGAGATGTAGAGCAGAGAATGCACAGAAACAAAAGTTATAATTCCTTTCTCTTTCTAGCAAGTATTATTTCTGATTTTGAAAAGCAGCAACAGCCACAGTAGACAACCACCTATCATCAACCCTAGAACATCTTATACTGTGAAATTCCATATCCAGTTCTGTTCGATCCAATCCGGAAAGTCTCAAGAGATAAGCATCATGGTCTCTGAATGATGCAAGCACATATCC
>JAOQMM010000001.1:1730611-1742394 GCA_027563515.1 Erythroxylum platyclados
TTAGTTTAAATTATTATATTTATTATTAGTCTATTATATGTTAATAGACATTATTAGTGCATTTTTATTTTAATAAGATATTTTATTTTACACTTTACTTCTTATTTATTATATACCAGTTTTATAGTAGTTTAATATCGGTTGGACTTTTAAACCTTAAACCTTTTCTTTGACCGGTTCAATGTTCGGTCCAGTTTTTAAAACATTATTATTTAACATTAAATACTAACAAAAATTATGTATAATGTAATTTAGATAATTAAATAATTTTAAAATATAATATCATTAATCTTAGCAATTACAATATAATATTAACAGATAAATATTAGCCCCAGAAGAATTATTTTTTAATAATATTACAGTAAAATTTTAATTATTTATTTGATTAATAAAATTAATTTATGTTTAATTTATATTTAATATTTAATTTTATTGGTAATAAATGTGTAACTACATTAATATTTACAATTGAATGAGTTTATTGTATTTGTTTAAAATTATAAAACAAAAATAAATAATAAAAATAGCAAAAAAAATTGAAGTTAAAATAGATATTTCCTTATGGTTTAATGATATCTTGTTATCTATGACAATATTTGGTTTTAATAATAAACCCATCAAAAGACATTTGGTAACTTTTGCCCAGTTTAACATTTTTAGCTTAAGTAATTTTTCTGTTCTAATTTGGAATACCTTTCTATTTTTGTAACGATCCTCAAATCATTACTTTATATTAAACAAGATTTTTCATTTTACTTAATTAGTTAAACTTAATTAAGTATTTAATCTTGATTTAGGAATTTCAATCCTAAAACGACGTAGTTTAATTAAACTTAATCATTTAAACTAAATTAAATATTTAAGATTTTTATCTTATTTGGCCAGCCACATCAGCAACATTAACAGAAATACTAACGTCGGGCTCGATTAAAAATTTAATTATTTAATTGTTACTTTTTTAAATTTGTATAATTACAAAATTAAGTAAAGTTTGAGATTATTTTTAATTAACCCTAATATATATTATCCTTTTATTCAAGGAATAGTACTTAATTACTTGGATTATATTACTTAAAATTTTATTATTCAAATATAAAAGTAATTAAAATTATATTTTACCATAAACTATTTCATTAAGGATTTTGTTGGCATATGCTTCAGAGACTCCAAACAAACAATCTTCTATCCACTTCCAGTTCGTGGAGTTCCTTTAAACAAACACTTGCATACTGAAGAAAGGAAATATCAACCCATGCATTAATGTTGTGGTTACACTAGGAACGAGATAGAACCACAGCTGATATAGTGATGAGTAGAATGAACATGATTACTGTGACAAAAGAGCCTATAAGACATCCAGATAATCGCTCACAGAAGCTGTCAAACTGTTGGCAGATGGGGGACCAGTTGGCCTTATTATTCCCTTTATGGGCTAAGAACACAACAGCTGCTGAAGCAGAAGCTCCCGCAGTGAGAAGAGCCATCATAACCTGGAGTGACCATTTTGAAAATTCACATCCATCAGAAACAGACAATTGTCAATTGGCATATAATTTAGATACAAACCTGAAGTATTTTGTCAATGATGATAAGCACCTTTAGGCATTTGCTCTCCATTTCAAGGATAATATTAACCTGAGAACTACGTGCTCATGGTTGATAGAGAATACGTACCGTGTCAAGGACGACCAAGAAGACCCTACTGATCTTTGCGTTGCTTCTGATGATGCTGACGATAGATAAGGGAAGAGAAAGGAAAAGGTACCCGCATGCAACAGAATTAGCAATTACAAAGAACCTGTTTGATATAAACATTTTCTGTGTTGTATTTCAGACCGTGAAAGTGAACAAAGTTCAAGGAAGAAAAACAAAGATCCACTCTTATAAAATCACAAGACAAGTGTAATCAGGAGTAATTAGTTAATATGAACAAGAACTTACATGAATGTGGGAAGATCATTGTACTTAGCTCTGATTTGAGTGGCTTGTGGGAAAAAAGAAAGTGTCTGACTTGTTGTTCCCATGGCCATCGCACTTCCAAGGGTGCCAATAACTCCAAGAATTCTCAAAAAGAGGTCTCCTACTGAAATTTCTCTACTCATCCGTTTTCTTGGTGTTGCATCCATGGAAGCTTCAACTGGTTCTGCCTTCATTTTCTAGGTGGGATTTCTACTTCAAGATGTATGCTTTAGAACGTGACCAATTTAAGCCTAAAACAGCTTTAGAAAGGATGAAAACAAGGTTAGCAGGAAATACTGCCAGTGATTATAAATAATGTTGGTACAATTCTGTTCACTAATGAAAACCTTGTGTGTTAGGGACTTAAATGAAATAGCATACCAGAGCGAATTTGGCTCTTTCTACATGGAAGCATGCATGGTGAAGAAACCAACTAAAGTAGGTATTAGGTAAAGCAAAGCATAAGGCACTTAGTTTTGCTGCTCTAAGCAGACCCAGATGTACACTCTTTAAGTAGATCACGATCTGTTTGTCCAAGTAAAACAAGGATGATGAGGTCTGTCCAGTAAAGAACAAGTTATGCTTATCTGTTTGTTTGATGATGCTCTATACTTATCTGAAAAAGAAGTGTTCAACCATTTTTATAATCTTAGTTCGCTTACCAGAGTGATTGATTGCTTTGACCAACAAGTAGAAAACAATTGTAGCAGCATTGAAATTTAGAACTCGATTTGGATGAAATTGGAAAGACAAACAGCAAAATTTGAACTGTAAGAAAGGACCCTTAACATTATTTTAGCAATATTTCAAGAACATGTTCATTTTTATATTGAATGTACATCTTGAACTCGTATTGTTCCAAATTTTTGAAGTTTAAATATATAAAAGTTTAAAAACGCAAAACTGAATTATAATATACACCATCCAATGCTTCATTCAAAATAGATATCAGAAGATAGATAATAGGCAGTTGAGGCAATAGTTTAATAGTTGACACTCCTCCTTTAACACTAAAGAATTAGAGATCTTGGACTTTATACCCTCAATTTCTGTGATGACAAAGATAAATAGTGAACAAATACCATCAAACTTTGCGGTTTAATGGCAGAAGAGCGGCATTTCTCCTTTGCAGTACTATCATGAAGAAGTTTCAGAAATCCATGGCATGCCAAGCAATGTTTTTGATATTCTATCTAGTAGAACGGTCATCAAAAATCTGAAATGAGACTTATGAAATAGAAATGTAGCCAAGGACAACTTGCCAGCAATCTCTACCTAAGATTCTGTCTGAAAACAAATCAAAATGAGTGCCTAAACATCTCAGAAGAGTTCTACGGGCAAGTCATTCTTGGCTGCATTTCGTTACCTCATGGTTACATGCCAGACTTTAGATGAAAAGTACTAGCTTTTGAAAGAGACTAGAATTTCTAAGAATGAAGGTAAGATTTTGTATCAGCTTGAAACTACATGCCATGTGAACTGAAGTTGATGGTGGGAGAAGCTAAACTGGACAAAAATAAGCAAGCAATGAAGAAAGCAAAACGGATTTGGTTTATGGCTTTTGAGAACATCAAGAGTTTCATTGAAGACTGGGACTTGTGTACGTATATAATCATGGACATGTGTGTCAGATCCGTATTTACTTGGAAAATGTTACATTCAATTTGTACAAGCGGTGAAGAGACTGATGGGAAAAAGCTGTTAGGATCTATTGCATCAGCATATCATGAACTAATCAACAGAAGCGATGTTTTCAAAAAAAAAAAAAAGAAAAGCAAAACGAGAGCATCATAAATGTCTGAGCTTTCTTTCCCAACGCTAGCTAGACTGCTAGAGGTAACATCCTGGTCCATCTTTCCAGGTGGTTTCATTATCTTATCTCTGGTAAAGTGGCCTTCGGTGGTTCACACTATTCAAGATAAAGACTATGAAGTGAAGGCAGTATTTGTATTTATATGTTTTCTTTTTTATATCATTGTTTATTGCGTCAGACCCTGAAGTCACCAGTCCCCGCAAATTCAGTGTGGAATGAGTAAGAGAATATATCACCGCTGACCAAGTTTGTCATGCATATTGAGCATGTCCCTAGAAGCCATGAGAGGAAAATAGTGTGTATTAGAGGAAAGTTCTGTTACAAATTGCCTCATTTGTAGGATACATGCATGGTGAAGAAGAACGCATGAGAAAGATGGTCCTGGTAAAGTGTGATGGGGATGATGAAGATGGAGAGTGAGATATGGAGAATCATGAAGATGGTTAACGAGCGATGGGAGGGAGATGACATGAGGCTTTTGATATTAATGAGGCACATATTAGCGTCTCTTCTGAGCTCAGCCATCCTTTCTTCCTCTTTTCGGAGTCCAACAATACGACCACCATCTGCGAATTTGCTGTTGCAATATAACATCACTCCGTTATGGAATCTCCAACTTCTATGATCTTCCCTTTACTTTTTATTCCCTCACATTAGTTATGCCCCTTGTGCTCTTTAAGAGACGTCGAAATTGTTGTTAGAAAAAAAAGGGAAATTTTAAATAAAAGTATAATTTTAAAGTAATGTTAAATTATTTTATAAATTGATAATTTAAAATTAAATAATAATTTTTTGTGATTATTTAAAAATCTAAACACTTCAAACTCTTATACTTTAAAATTTTTTAAAGAGACATATGATGTTATGTAAGAAGGCGAGCCTTAGAATAACTACTAAGATTATTCCTTTAAGACTAGAAGTTACGGATTCGAGTTACGAATCGTCTTGCTAATTAAGATAAAAGAAAATTATTAAGACAACGTAATCTAAATATAAATTAATTATTGTTATTGCGAAATTTGATAAGTAAGTATTACAAATTTATATTAAAAATAATTTTTTAATTATTTATTTTAAAAGTTGTGATTCTCTTAAGTTTAAATAAGAGTTATAATTTAAATAGTTTGGAATTAGAGCATTATAAATGATATCAAAATAAAATCTTCATTAGTACAATAATAAAATCATTATCAAAATTTTAAGTAGTTATTTTTAAATTTATAATTATCTTAATTTTGAAATTAAAATTGTTATTGAACTAATTTAAACCAATGATTAAAAAAAATGATTTGATTTGTTCAATCTTAAAAATTTTAAACCTTCCAACCAGTTCGATTTACTTTAATAACTCATGTTATCAAAAACTAATCAATTTATTAATTAATGAGTGAATTTTTTTAAATTAATAAGTTCTTATAAATTAAAATAAATCAATTATTTTTATTTAACAATATCTTTTTAATTAAAATTAAAATTCTCTTATTAATAAGTACAATTTTTTATCATATTTTAAATTTTTAAATTGTATTTAATCTTTAACCACTTTATAAAGATTCAACACTAGTTGAAATTTTTTAAATATTAAATTTCTTATCTTATCTATTTAACTTTCCATCCAAACTTTAAAATATTGATTTAAACTACTATTTGTAAGCTTAAAATATCGAAGAACACTAAACAAAAATATGCAACGAAAAGAAAGGGCCCGAGACTCTTGCTCTCGGCCCGAAATTCACCCAAAGTAAATCCAATAGACACGTGGATGAACGGACCGAAACACATTTGCTTAAAAGGAATAACCTGCGTTGTTTCCTTCTATCATAACTGTGCGTGCTCTCCAGGCTACTTTCTGCAATCTCCAGGATAAGGAAGCTCCTGAATTTGAGTTCTTTCTGTTATAGCCAACTCTGCCATCTCCGATCTTCATATCCGGTAAGTAATAAACCTATATACTCAATAACAAAATTGATAATAGTAATCTTTAGTTATGTTCTACTTTTTCAGTTGCACCTTATTTTCTTCCACCTGATATCAGCAGTATCAGTGTATCTTTATCAGAACTGTTACATCAGTTTAGCATAGTGTAAGAAATGATCAATTCTTCGTGTTGTTTCTTTCTCCCTTTTTACTTAATAATGATTTAACTACTGGATGGTTGAAAAGCTTACTCCAACTTGAAGATGTTTACTGTCCGTAGTTCATCCCCATAATTCAGTCAATAGTCATCATCATCGTCAACAAGTTGGCCCCGCGCGGGATAATTCAGTCGATAGTAACTATGGAAAAAGCACTGATTTGGATTTACACCACGTATGGAACTTCAAAACCTCACAACAAGCATTGCGTTGTTAATATGTTAGCTCTTTTTTGGCTGCTGCAGAAATATGTCAAGCACCAAGACTGAGGAGGGAACAGCTCAAGAGCGGGAAGATAGTTTCAGTAATCAAATTGATGAAGGACAATCCGTGGAAGCGGGACTTAAAGATTCTGCTGAAAGTGATGAGAACCCAGTTCCGAAAACTCAGGAGGAGGTAAGAGTGGAATGTTATCTTTTCAATTTTAGACTCTTTTATATATAAAAGAAAGCTAATCTGATACCTTCGGGAAAAAGATAACATCGATAAAGGAATGGTTTGATTTTCTTAACCCTGTAACTTCAGGAGGAAACTATAGTAATATAGCCCTTTCACAGGAGGAAAAGGTCAAAGGGAGATATGGAGAACTGCTGCCAAAGAAGAAACCATTGATATCCAAGGTAGCTTCTTTCTTCTTTAAAGATGTTGGTTCGTTCCAGTAGAGACTTAGCCAGTGGTGGTGTTCATTTTTTTCCTCCTGTCAGGACCATGAACGCGCCTTTTTCGATTCTGCAGATTGGGCTCTGGGAAAGGTTTGTCCGTTTAAACTTTCATGTTTATTTAGCTAGCTTCTTCTATGTCACTTGAATTGGAAAGAGTGAATCGAGTAATCCATTGTACAACAGCAAGGAGCACAAAAGCCTAAAGGACCTCTGGAGGCTCTCCGGCCGAAGTTGGAGGTATTTGATTGAACTCACTCTCTCCTTCTTGAATCAAAGTTAATAGTTGCATGTTTTATAGTTCATAATGTAAATCGTTAAAATGACTTTTTGCCTTCGCATTGATTAGCCAACCCCACATCACCAAGTGCGTTCAAGACTCTCAGATTATGCTGCAGCAGATGATGATAGTGGTAATAAAGCTTTTCCAGCACTGTTACTAATCCTTTTTCATGGCATACAATATAGAAAAATATGTTGGTTTAGAATTAAAAAAAAGAAAGAAATCATATACTTCAACTTTCTTGTGATAAAACTTTGGCTTGTCGCAATGGAAATGTCCCAATACTTGTACTGTATATACTATAAGATAACGTTGACTTCACTAAGCTCTTGCAGTTGATAGTGGTCGCCCTCATATGCCTATTGACGCCCAGACTTACATGTCAGACAATACAGCTGATGAGAAGACTGCAGGAGAGGAGCAGGGCAACCATGAAAAGCTACCAATCAAGTAATTACATGAATGATTGTGCTTTTTATTTTGTATTTTAAGCATGGAATGGAGGGAGAAAAACAGGTCTATAATGTCAAGATGATTGAAGGAGCTGTATGAATGTTTTCAATGATCAAGACAGATAATATTTCTTGCTCTTGAGTATCATTACTGTCCCAAATGTTAACTATGTATACAGTCCAAAAGATAGCATTTGCTCATAGGAAAAGTTTTCTTCCAATAAATACAAATGATAATTACATTTCAAAAGATGAGTCTCACCACATAAAAAGTATATATAGTTTTGAATTAATCATAATGCTACACACTCTTTTGACTAAACTTCTATAACCTAAACAGAGTACTGCAGCCCTTGTTATGCATTACCAAGGTGGCAGATATATGCATTATTTCCAACAAGAGCTATGAGTATGTTCAGAGATTGGGTCCACAAAGAACAAATTAAGAAATAAAGAAAAGCATTGATGTACAATAGGAACCGACAACCAGAATCTTTGACTAAATCTCAATTGACAAGTTGAGTTTATAAATGTATAAACTAACATTGTTGAAGCGGCGGCACTTACTAAATTACGCTTGTTGAAATCACTAATATGGCCTTAGCATTTCAGAATGGAACTATTACACTTCCATCTTGTGTTTGTTTCCGTTTTCTGAGACCTCATGATCTAGAGTTAGATGAATTACCTATACTATAAAGTAGATATGGCCTAAAGTAGCAAATGACTGTAAGGCCAAAATGAAAATTGTCATAAGATCCATGTTAAATCCGGTAGAAAATGAAAAGGTGAATTCATGTTATCCAGAATAGATGCCAATGATTTCCTAATTGAATAAGATATTGGTGAGGAAATGCAAGTACAAAATGTATGGGGGAATAGGGGTAATCCAGAAGAACCTAATACTACTGAACCTTCCTCATTTAGCTCAAAACAATGTCAAATAGTGAAGAAGAATTTATCCTGATGATTTCAACTTATAGATTTTGTCCATGTCATATGAGGATAGAAATGTTGCGCAATTCTGTGTCCGTAGAGAAAATAATGGAAAACAGAAAATTTCCTTCACCTTTCAGGATCAAATTATCAGTTGACACAAAACAGTATCAACTATGATCTGTTCAAATTGATTAGACTGGCAAAGGGCAGAACTGATGTTCCAGCTCAAGGCTTGCCAGTCAAACAACTCACCTGCACATGATGCCAGAAGAAATAGAAATCATGGTAGACCAAACCTGTCATATGAATTCAACAATTAATTTAGCTCCATCTACTCCATACCTATGAGAAATGAAAATCCAACGAACAGAGAATGCCTACCCCTTAGGTTGATTTTAACCCCATCAGAATGACAACCAAGGAAAGTGCTCAAAAACGGGCATGTCCTAAGGAAATATAGCCCCATTTGCGATTTTCAGATGGCTGAAGAAGAAAACCTGAAGAAACAGAATAACCACGAAACTTCCTTTAAAGCAACTTACTAGTTTTTGGATCAATTTCACATTGTTGATTTCTACCAACTTCTCATATGCCATTAAGAAAAACAAAGCGTAGTTTAAACAGATTGAGAAAAAAAAAAGTCAGAAATACCGTTGATTCCCATCCAATAGCAAAAATGTGGAAAAAGAATGGGGTAAAAAAGGATAATAAAAGTGATAAAAAGAAAGGGTTAAGCGACTCATTAGATGCCATCACCCTGAACGCGATGATGTTGTATTAAATCTCAAATTACAGCTAATTAAAGATTTCCAGGCCCTAAGAACATCACAAACATCAATTCACAACTGAAACAACATATCAGACTTCAATAATTAAACTGTTTCCCCTATATAACCAAGGAGACAGTCATGGCTTCCAATCTTTTAAAGTTTACAAAGAAATTACACCATAGTGCTGCTACAGATAAGAATGCTGATAGCATGGACGAGAGGGCGAAACTTCATAGTTATAGGTTTGAAGTTTTTGGAAGGTGATTGCATCATCGGGTCATGTTGGTGAAATCAAAGCATTGAGAGCAGGCCAAAGTGAACCACAAGTTTGCCAAACTCTGTTCATCTGATCTTTTTCTGACCTAGGCTGAGGGTTTCATCACAAAATGAAAGGCTTGCTTCAATGTTTTGGTAGATCACCGCTGTTTAAGTTTTGGAAGGGAACCAGCAAAGGCAAAAACATGCATTAGAATTCTAAAACTAGGATGGCTGGGCTGCAAATCATAAATGAGTAAAGTCTTCTATATTGAGAAATTGGTAGATATATATATGTTCAATTCAATTAAAAAATAAGATGAAAAGAAGGGGATGGCAAAATTACCTACCTCTTTACTAGTACGCATGATGTTTCCTTTGGGATAATGGATTTTGACCAGATAACCTGGTAATGTAAGCTAAAAAATCAGGACTGTAACAGATTATCCACATAAACAATAGTCTAAGATTAGTAAGCTAGTAAGTACAAGGCATTTTAGAGAGAAAAGGAAGGAAAAGTCACCAACACTAAATAGGCGGACTCGAATTAATCTATTTAACATTTTTTGAGAAACAGAAAGAAACATACCCTGTACTACCATGACGCCCAGAAGAGTATCCACCGTATCCTCCATAGCCAGTTTCATTAGTACCCTTAACAGTAACAATATAGATAAAGACTCGTGAGAAAAATATCAATCTAATGTGCAACTGATCCCATATTTAGATAAGCAGACATTGGAACTGTAAACACACACAATTGCTCCATAGATGGTATTCTAGATCCACTAAGCTAAAAACATGCAAATAACTTACCAAAGAACCCCCATTACTTCCATAACTGTCATTGAGGCCCAAATCACGAGAAGCATATACCCCGGAGGAGGAAGAATATCCACGTCCCCGGGATTGACCATCTCGGCTTCCATGCTTGGGACCACCTAACATATCCGATGGCATGGACATGTAAGGAAATGCAGGTGGAAATGCAGTTAATGCTCCATCCCTTCCAAACAAATTGGCTTTCAATCTCAAAATCACTTGTAACAAAGCACTGCTAGCAACATCCAGACTACCAGTGATCTGTTCAGCATTAAAAGATAGAATTTCATGTGAGCACAAAGTTCAGCTCAAAAAGAATCCATCCCAACAAAGACATATGCACCCTCAAGGATGCATTCGCATATGTATAAACTATGTTGGTGAAATTATCTACCTGCACCATCTCATCATCTTCAGAAGCAACTTTGGGAAGACTATAATCGGAAAGAATTCGAATGCTTGCCCTTGTTGTATTTCTCATCTCAGTAATAATAGCCCCACCTTTTCCCATAAGGCATCCAATCTGTGATCGTGGCACAAGCAGACGGGTTGTGATTACAGAATCACCTGATTCCCTTTCACTTTTCTCACTGCATCGAGGTTGCAAGCGCAATGCTGCATTCATGGTTGGAGATTGATCTTCAAAAAACTGGAAACAAAATTAAAACCATTAAGGATAAGTACATTGAATGATATGAATACAGGCAATTAACTTAAAGCAGAATTTATGTTCACCTCTTTTGCTGAAATGAATATGATGCAATCATCTCCTTCAGCACTTGAGCTATCAACTTTAATGCTGGCCCTTGATTCCTGCCGAATCTGTTTGATGATGCCACCACCTTTTCCAATTACACCTCCAATATTTCCACTAGGACACACAAATCTAAGAGAGAACTCTTTAGCAGAAGAATCATCTCTTGAATCAGAGTATCCGCCACCTTTATAGTTTCCATAAAAACCCATGAAGTGGGCGCCGGTATTTGCAGTTACAAACATGCCACCGGACTGATATGAATTGGATGAGGAAGAGAAAAGCAGGTGCTGGAATCGAGATGGATTGTCATGAAGACGAGATGCTACTTGATGAAGAGCCATTCTCACAACAGCAGGTTCCCCAATAATCTGATGCCCCGCCATAAGGAAAGAAAAATTAGGATTCCTTTTCTAACCTAGTATATTCTATAAAGATTCATTATCCAAAGGTTATTAATCGTAAGGAGCACGAGGAAGCTAAATCATTTGAAGCTACAAATCTCCAGTAGACTGCAAACATATTTTTTCCACCAGCAACAGAAATGAAAGTTAACCAGACAATTATTCACTAATATTGAGCCAATTCACTTTTCACAAGACTTCTTACCTGAAGAAGTTCATCACTGCTCAATGCCGAAGGAGGCAGGTGTTCATCTTTCAAAACACGAATCTGAGCACCCGTTTCACTCCTTATATTCTGAATTACCTGTCCGCCTTTTCCAATAATACATCCAATCTGATCAGACGGCACCAGCATCCTCACAGTCACTTGCTGGGACGTTTCACCAAACTCATCCTCAGCATCGGAAACAACAGATGGAGGCAGCTCCTCAGCAATAATCCTGTCATGTACCATGAAAAGTGCGTCGTGCGCAGGGGATACAAACTGCCCAGTATCACCAAAAACATTGTTTTCGTCACTTGGACTATAGATAGTAAC
>JAOQMM010000001.1:1748854-1765069 GCA_027563515.1 Erythroxylum platyclados
TTCTGTTTCGCCTATGCATGAAATTGGATTCCATGTTTTAAGTAACTTGGTAATTACGCTTCCGCAAAGTTAATAAAATTGGCTAAGATCGTGTCAGCGCGAGACATGAGTGAAGTAGCGCTCCGGTATTCCTCCCAGGGGGTATCGGGGCGTTACATGAACAATGTTGAGTTATAATTTGTTGATCTTGATAAGCATGCAATTAACGATCACATATCCCCATATACAATCTGAATAACAGATGAAATCAATATCACCTCCTCCTTTTCTTCCTCCTTCACAGTTGACGTCAAACCTGACTTATCCCCCATCATAAATGACTTCACACTTCGATTATGCAAGCCCCCCATTAATAATTGAAAACTTTCAACAATAATTGTTGGTTATAAATATAACTCTTTAGTTCATGCTTGTATCCATGGAAACCCCTGAGGTTAAGTCTAAATCTCCCCATGGCACTCAATAAGCAGAACTGATATTGGATGTAGCATACCATAATAAACACCAAGTAAAGAGAGATCTACAAATTAAAACAACACTACAGCCCCATTCACAACATATCGCAGACTAATTTTATTCGATGAGTTATAAGAACAAAATCAAAAGCCTATTTATATTGATTTTGAGAACATTTTGCCAGAGTCATACTACTAAATTCACTACCATTAAAATTCAAGCTACCACCATCAATGCCCCATATTGATATGATATATTCGTGCGATCATACCATATAATTGGAAAAAATGATAGACCTATATAGGGAATCAGACAAAAGTGTTGAGCTTTCTCGTCTACTTTGATAAGCCTAATAAGGGAAACAAAAATTGTTAATTTCAAGTAGTTAAAGAACCAATTCGAAAATCACATTGCTAGTGACTGATATAGACCTTGTAACCTGGAGGAAGCTAAGTTATTTGTAGATCAATCGAACATATCCCTAAAGCATATATAACACATTAGACTTAAGAGCAATATGTATTGTAATCTAAAGAAAAATATATTAATAGATTTGATTAGGAAAGTAGAATAAGAGAGTGTCTATAAATAGAGTAGCAAACTTAGAAGATGAGCAGAAGGGAAATTTCTCCCTTTAAATGCTTCCATAAATCACCATTTAAAACTTTATTAAAGAACAAGGTCTAGCAATTCCTCCTCAACCTATGCTAATTGAGAAGCAATCAACTAAAAGCTACTATATATTCCATTAAGACTATAACCATGACATTAAAGATTATAAGAAACCCATAAAAACTATCAACAATCTCTTATAAAGAGGAAATTTGGTTCAATTTCTTAGAAGAAGTAAAGATACCTTCCTATAAAGACATCAGTCATGAGGATGAGATTAGGCAGTGCCAAGGCACATGTCTAGAACAGATCCCTAAAGCATAAATAGCATATTAGACATGAGAGCAATAAGTATTATAACCTGAAGAAAAATAAATTGATAGATTTGATTAGGGAAGCATAATATGAGAGTGTCTATAAATAGAGGGGCAAGCTTGGAAGACAAGCATAAGCGAAATTTCTCCCTTTAAATGCATCCACAGATCACCATCCTTAACTTTATAAGAGAACAAGATCTAGCAATTCCTAGTCAACCTATGCTAATAAGGAAGCAATCAACTAAAACTACTATATATTCCATTATAATTACAACCATAACGCTAAAGATTATAAGAAACCTATATGAACATTGTCAATCTCCTACAAAGAGGAAATTTGGTTCAATTTCTTTAAAGAAGTAAAGATACCTTCCTATAGAGATGTTAGTCACAAGGATGAGATCAGACAGTGCTAAAGTCTTATTGTACAGAACTATGATTATAGATTGGGATAGTATTTTTAATACCACTTCTTTTCTTATACAACTTATCTATTTATTTATTTTTGTCATTGCTACTTTTTCTTTTTTAAGCTCTCACTCTCCTTTTTTTATCTCACTACCAACTCTCTTTCTTTTCAACTCTCACCCTTACTCACATTATTTTCTCTCTCTTTTTAATTTCAATTAGTTCTCAGTAACCTACTTAGGAGTTAAAGGTATAAAAGTAATATTTTTATTGTGCCTTATAAATGTATACTTATTTTGAATTCATCATATGTTACCCTTTGATCATATTATCATGGTCTTCCCATCAATATGTGACCAATTTGTATAGGTATGAGATCACATAATATTTTATCCTTATACTATCCAATAGAGAATGGCACTAACCTCTTGCCCTCAATAATATATTTCATACCCTCAACACTTGAATCCTCCACTAGTGGTATAGCCTCCTTTTCCTTTGAATAATTCTCACTCACCAACTTCCTATCATCTCCCATAGTCATAAACCTCCTATTTGGTCATTGGCGATTTGTCATATTCCCAAACAAAATAAAACACTTAAAACTTTACTTAGAGAGGATTGAGAATCAATCTTACATCTTACATTTATCGTCATTGTAAACACACTCTTTAGGGTTAGGTGGCTTCACTTTTACTTTAGAAAGACTTATATCATCCTTTCTCCAATCAAGCCTCCAAGAGTTATTAGTAAAATGGGGTACTCTGGTAGCTCTTTGCAGTTGAGTTGCCTCTCCACCTTTATTACCATATATAACATCTCTTTCAACTCGATATAGTGTTGTAACTCCACTACATTGGTTATATCTGTATTAAACTTATTCAAGAATCTGGTCATATTCATTTCTCTGCCCTCTTCTACATTAGATTATATTATTACTATTTCTATTTCCTTATGATAATCTTCCACATTCTTTAATCCTTGGGTAAGACTTTACATCCTCTAATACAAATCCTTGTAATAATGGCTTGCCACAAATCTCTTCCTCATAAGAGACTTCAATTTATTTCAATTCTCTATCGGTCACTCATAACTTTTTCTTCTATTATTGACCATTTGATCTGACTGAATGATGGCAAAATCAGTAAACTCTACTACCACTAGCTTTACCTTCTTTTTCATATAATAATTATGGTAGTCAAAGATCAATGTTATATTTTTCTTCCACTTTAATTAAGTTTCGAGATTATTCATATTTATAAAGGAAGGTGTGGTCATCTTGATGTTGTCCAGATTCTTATGCACTATTTCTCAAACTCTAGGCTCCCTTCTTTGCTCTTAATCATGCCTAAATTCTTTCAAAGCTCTAAACTTGTTCCCTTCAGTCTTAAATGTAAAGTCAACATCATCAGTACTTAATTCATCATTCTCCTTATAACCTCGACTGGAGTTATTGGATTGCATATGTTATGGCTCCTCTTATTACGGACTTGAGGTTGTCATCTCCCTTATAATTTAGCAATTTATTGTGATTGCTTCTCCAATGTATCCTTTACCTTAGCATACATCATATTCAACCTTCAAACTATTATTGCATAACCTGAATAGAGTATGAGTTGTCTTTCTCTTCATTTGATGATGAAACCCGTTTAGAATATATATTTGAAAGCTGAAAGAAAAGTTAGTAAAGAAAATTTTCTCAAGTACTCCTTTACTTGTATGCTTTTAAACTTAACAATCTTATACATAATGCTACTCTCATACTCTCTTGCCTTTTCCCACTCTTTGACTCCTTTATAAGTTATTTAGAGAATTAAACAAGCTTAAACAAGAGTTCAACCTTGTAAAGTCTAAAAGCCCAAGAACTAATGGTTAATAAGAGAAAATAAATTATAAGTTAAGAAAAAAATATGGAAATAAAACAAGGAAGGGCTAGTAAGAATTTCAAAATGTATTTGGAATGATTATTTGAGGTCACCATTCTTATACCACTTTTTTTTCTCTTTTTCTCATTTATTTTGTTTTGTTTTGTTTTCTTTAATAATATGATAATGCAAACAATAAGGTTTTAGACGATCTTGATTTGAAAAGCATGAAACAAGGCATTGAACAAAGAGAATCTCTAACACAAGAAGAAATATAGACAAATCCTAAAAATAGGAAGATGATGGAATTCTAATTTTTTATTGAAACTTCATAAATAAGAATACAATGCAATAAAACAAAAAGGAGCCACGAGAAATATGATTTTCTCTCTTTTTTGACAAAGAAATCAATTGGAATTTAAACAATACGAAAGTAAAAAAGAAAGGATAACTATACCTAATTTATAGTCAAAATTTAATACATCTTATACTAATACACCTAGGATTTAAGATCTAGCGAATCCATAAACAAGTTTGAACTAAATCCAAGAAAGTTAAATCAGATATATGAAAAGAAATTAGTCATTGATTATAAGAAGTCAACAATCAAATTCATTAAGTAAGTGGAAGCCATAAAGAAAGAATTCTTTGATAAGTTTGAAGTGTGATGCGGAATAAGAAAAAAAAAGTATGCTAGTTCTTAATAAACCAAGATGTCAAAAACTACTTAAAACTATAAAGAAACATATCTTAAATACTAATTTAAAATTAGAGTTTCAAGTGGTTACAATATAGGACACACCTGTATATCATATTATGTTGGTTTGAGAAATACTAATGCTAATACGTATGATCAAGATATACCAATGGATGAGATTGTAGATTCTTTTATAACTTTGTGAATTTGGATATAATTTAAGACATGCCTATGGCTGAGACTATGCATTCTTCTATAGCTTTATGAAATTGGACATGATATGAGATATGCCTATGATTGAGGCCATATCTCACAACTAAATTTCTCACAAAGTTACACAGACTGGTACAAGATCTGTTGGAGGTCGTGTTCAAATCCAAGTTTTCTCCAACTTTAGATTGAATCAAGATAACCAATAATTGGTCTTCTTGTAGGTCTAACAAGCCTCTTAAATTATTTCTCAAAGTGCTCTCTAAAACTAGTTAATATTAATGTATTAAATCAACCATTTAAAGTCTCCTTAACCCTCTTACTCCTAACTTTTATAACCGATACACTAGGCATAAGCAATGGATCCCTTGAAAATTTAGTTAGTTGCACTCACATCACGAACTTTTATATCTATAGTAAAGAAATAAAAGAAGTAATTATCCAGATATGTGACATGGGGTTATATCTAAGAGATGTAGCCAATCATCGAGATGTTTCCTCAAAGGTGTGGGATAATCAACCCATCACTAAGACTTTAAAACCAATCAAATCTTATATGCCTTATCATAGACCTTGTAGGGTGTAGTTAGCTTGATCATACAAGAGAATGAAGCTAGAGAAAAATGTAAAAAGACTTGCCTTATTAAGATAAAATTACCAAAACCTTATAATGCAATATAAAATAATAGATCTTGCTATAAAATGAAATAAGTTGGTAAAAAACATTTGTAAGACTATTCATAATTCATGTCAATACATGACAAATCTTCGAATTACTACCATAAGATATGAAAAAAGAGCTTACAAAATATATATTCAAAAAACAAATATCTAAACTGCAATTAACCTTTATAGTTTGAAGATAACTGAAAAATTAGGAGGTAAATTTAATCTATTTAAACACAACAGACATGCGGACAAAATTTTTAAGAAATCATCATTCTCAGTAAATATTTATGGGTGATATCCAAAACTCACAATTAGTTTTAACCTAAAGGCAGATATGAGGTCAAAATTCAATAGATAAATAATACATACAAAAATGTGTCTACAAGCTAATGCTCAATAAGAAGCCTATAAAGCCAAGAGTCTATCATTACACAAGATTGAGATGAATGTCACGATCTCACAAGTTCATATTCATTATAAAAATAATCATTATTCTTAAAAAAGAGATAAGTTTTTACCAACTTGTTTATTTCACTAAAATATTTTTGTTTCTCTAACTTTTATTGACTTGAGCATTAAATTACAAAAGAGTACATCAAGGCCACTAACAAGCCTTCAAGCCCAAACCTCCGAAAAAATCCAAATATTTAAAGCTCATACTTATTAAATTTTAGGGTGTGTGATTTTCTCATGCCACCATCTATTAATCAAATGTTATTCCTAACATATCAAAAAATGATTGACCAAGAAGCTGGTTTCCATTACCAAGAATTCAAATTTCAGATTTTTAGTACAACTTTTAAGCTTTCCAATGTACCTAATAGAAAGGAATGATCATTGGTGATTTATTTTTTGAAATGATATGATGATTCAACTCTTTTTTATTTTTTGCGCGTGTTTAGAGGTCAATTGCTTAAAAAATGCTTAAACAAAATTGCTTTTGGAATTTAAATGAAAATATCTTTTAAGAGCAAGGAATCTAATAATATATTATTATTGAACATGGTAGTTGTTATAAAGGTCTACTTAGACACCAAACTTATACCGACGCCTACTCATTTGGATGAAAATCTCACTTAGGTCCGTTTAAGTAAGACTTAGCCTTCCCAAGTGATCGTCTATCAATAAAGCCTTGTTCTCAAAAACCTCACTACCCTCGCAGTGTTTAACTCTCATAGTCGAGTAAAAATACTACGTAAATAATGGATAATCAAAGGCAATAATAAACATATAAGACCTATAATAAAAATTAACCTTTATTACTTCCCCAAAAGTATACAAATGAATATTCTCTCTCAATGTGTTCCTCTTCCCTCTAATTCTGTTCTCAGGAGAAAGACTAAACACCTTTAGCTTTACAATTCAAAATCTTAATTGAATGGAACTATTTATATCACCTCTATCCTTATCAGATTACATCACACTAACCAATTGGATGACACCCCTATCCAAATAAGATTCTATCTGATAGCATTTAACTAAATCGTAAATAACAAGATAAAAGATTACAAAAGCGGCCACTTTGGTATTTTGACTTGAAGAACTACATTATCTTAAGATGATATTCTCATATGGTCTTTATCTTCTAGAGATAATGTTTATCTACTGTGATCTTATCCACCACATCATCCAAGTTCTCCCTTTGATTTCTATCTATTGATAATGAGTCATCTAAGCTTATAGCCTTTCATAGCACACTGAACTGGTTTAATGCTTACCAATTTCAAATATATTAGTCATTGTCTATCTATTTGAGCACACATTAAGTCCTTAGAGCTATCACATATCTCCCTTTTGCATATAATCCAGCTAACCTTCAACCCAAGGTTCATCTCAAGCTATCTTTTGGTCTTACATCTGATTCTTGCATATCTTCAAAGATTTATGCCAATGTGCACCAATGCATGCCACTGCTCGCCTACTCTTGAGCTTTTATTGACAATGCTTATTTTTTTTGCCCATTAGCAAGTGTTTTCCTTATTTTGTCGTCTCGAGTTTCAAACATTGGTCAAGGCTCTTTAATACTTACACGATTCTACAATTAGGATTTAGGAGTCTAACAAATCACCCCCACCAAAAGAACTCAATGCCCTCGTCAAAATAATTCATGGGCACTCTTTCAAATACGGTTTCCTTAAAGACTCCTTAGTCATTAGCATATCTTTAATGTATCATTTTTCCTCTCTATCAGATTTGTCCTTGCTTTTGTTTAGACCCTCATTCATAAGGTTCATTGTGCTCAACATAACATAATTGTTGAGGTAGATTTCTTCTGTCAAGTTATCCTCTCCTTCTCCTGATCCTTCTCGACTATGGGATTCATTTTTCTCCTTACCCACCTTATGTTTTGGACATTCACGAGCAAAATATGGCCCTTCACAAATGAAACATACCTTCTCCTTGCCTTTCTCTGAGTCATTATATGTTCCACCATTCCTTTTTGCCCTTATTGGTAGTTCAAATTGGTGGTAACATTTGAAAATCTACCAAGGCATCTGCAGCTACTATCACTCTTAGGAGGTCTTTTACATTTTGTCTCTAAAGCTCTATTTGCTCCCAACTTTGCAAGCTACTTATGAAGTTGAACAACTTGTTTTCCTCAGATATGTTCTGCACGTCCAACATTAAAGATGTGAATTGTTGAGCAAGTTTTACCTCTAATAAAACTCTTAATACCCGCAAGTATACAGATCGTAACTTGTAGTGTCGAAAGATATCAATCCCATGGGGAACTAGCTAAAACGAGCTGAACCTAACTTTGTCTAAGGTATAAAATATGATATGAGTGAAAAATAATAACAAAAATTAAATCAATTAAATAAAATCAAACAAATAACAAATAATAAGTGAGCTACCAAATTAATGTAAAGTTAATCAAGGATGAATGTTTAGGATTTATTCTTTCATTAATTTGCTCCCTTAACTATTATTAGTTCAATTATGTGTCAATCCTAGATTTCTTACGGGATTGATTACTCTCTCTTAAGACCTAATCAATTAACCCTAATTGATTAACCCTAATTGAATACGAAGATTCCAACTTTTGAAACCTCTCAATTCACAAAACTTTCCTAACACTTTTAACTAGATCTGACGTTATCTATTGGATAATCAAGTTCTCACGCAAGATCTCTCTTCGAATGATAGTTGATTTGATAATCGCATGACTTATTAAACTACCAACTCTCATTGCGCAATTTAATCAGATTACTTTTGACTCACTCTCTCGATTTGTTGTCAAAGTATGAAATGAACAATTATTACAACACTAGAATTTTGTATTCAATCAATAATAATCAAGTTCACAAAATAAATTCAGAATAAACCCTAATCTAAAAATTAAAACTTCATGAATGTAATAAACATATGAGAATTCAGTTTACACGTCAAGTTTGATGAAAATAACAAAAGGAAAGAAAGAAAAACTCAGTTTGGAGCTTGATCTGGAAACCTGGAATTCTGGACTTTCTTCTTGATCTACCTTGTTTGATCCACTTTCGTAAGATGACTGCTGCCTTTTTAAGGCTTCATAAGGTTCTTAAATAATCTTAGAGGGTCTTGGGGGTGTAACTAGGGTTTTCACCCTTTGATCGGTTCCAAAAATACCCTCGAATCCTTAAAAAGATGGAAAAAGTCACGCCTAGGAAACCTCTGTCACAATCGTGCGTATGGAGTCACGATCGTGACTCTGTGAATTTACTCTCTGTCATGATCGTGCATATGCAGTCAAGATCTTGACTCTGGGTAAACCTCTTCTGTCACAACCGTGACATGGGAGTCATAATCGTAACTTAGTCCATGCAACTCCATTCACGTCCAAATCTTTTGTTCTTCACCTATCTAATTTCCAGCACTAATAAACACATCAAACACCTCAAAAAACATATAATTAAGAATGAAAACATTCTCCAAACCATATAAACACTTAGAATAAAAATAAACACTCATATTAACACAATTCTAAGTCTATACATATGATAATCATCTAATAAACACCTAAAAACACACTAAAACACTTATCAAAATATAGTATAAATTACAACTATCATGAGTTTCCTCACATACTCATACACCGTATCATCTTGCTTCAACCTCTTTAAAGCTTCCCTCACTAGCCATGAAGTATTGTTGGGAAGAAACTAGTTTGTTAGCTCCTTCTTTATATTTTCCTAAGTGTCAATGGGAGGTCTGTCAGTACTGTTGTCATCAGAGGTTCTCGTTCTATAATATAACTTTACATCATCTACCAAATACACAGTCATGATGTTATTAAAGGTTCTCATTCTCTACTGTAGCTTTGCATCATCCACCAAACATATCACTATGACTGACCCCTTTTTCGAATCAGACACCTTTGCCGCTGTATAGTATTGCTCCATATCCAAAAAAAATTCAAATTCCTTGGCACTCTATTTATCATCGAAAACTTGGGGCTCTCATACCTTCACCAAAGTGCTTTTAGTAGTCCCATCATCTTGTGTTATAACAACATGCCTTAGGATCATTATCTCCAATCTAGAATCCTCTTGTGTCTTCATCAAGCCCACTATTTGATGCTACAATTGTTGGATATGTGCCTTCAAAATCTCGAACTGAGATATGTAGGAAGTGACCTCTTCTTCCCTTAGAAGAATTGGCACCATGAGTGCCTCTACTCTGTTGATAAGCTCTGTCAAATTGCTACCTCTCGTCATATCAATATTTTGGCTTTGATACTTGTTGTTACAAAGGTCTACTTAGACATTGAACTTATACTGAGGTCACACCTACTCCTTTGTACGACAATCTCACTTAGATCTGTTTAAGCGGGACTCAGCCTTTCGACGTGATCGTCGACTAACAAAGCTCTATTCTCGAACATCTCATAACTGTCACAGTATTTAACCCTTACATTTGAGTAAAAGTACTATGTACAAAATATATAATCGAAGGAAAAAATAAATACATAAGAGCTACAGTAAAAACTAACTTTTATTACTTCTCTAAAAGTATACAAAGGAATGTTATTTCTCAATGTATTCCCCTCTCCTTTATCTCTGTTCTCAAAAGCAAGACTCAAATAAGTTATATATAAGCACCTCTAGCTTTACAATTAAAATCGTAATTAAACTGAACTAACTAGATCGCATCTATTCTTATTAGATTACATTAGACTAATCAATTGAATAACACCCCTATCTAAATAAGACACTATCTGATAGGATTAGCAACTAACAAGATAAGAGATTACATTTGATTAGGAAAGATACATCCATGTCTATGAAGAACTCCATTATCTTTAGATGATTCTTCAGCTGATATATATCTAATGTGATTTTATTTGTCACATCATTTAATATCTCTCTTTGATCTCTATCCATTGATGATAAGTCATCCAAGCCCAAAGTCTTTCATAGTACACTAGTCTGATGCAATGCTTACCCATGTCAAGTCTATTAGCCATAGTCTTTCTATTTGAGCACACATTAAGTCTTTAAAACTCTCACATATCTCCCTCATATATGTGATCCAAATAAATTTCAACCTAATGTCCATCTTGAGCTCATTTTTTGATATTATATCCGAATCTTGCATCTCGTTGAAGATTTTTGTCAATGTGCACCAATGCATGTCCACTTATCAATAATGCTCGTTTTCTTTGCTTATTCGCAAGTCTTTGCCTGATTTTGTCTTCGAGTGTCAAACATTGGTCAAGGCTCGTCAATGCTTATACGATTCCACTATTAAGACTTACGGGTCTAATAGTAGTCTTGTAAGAAAAGAGACAACAGAAATTACACTCTAATGTGTATAATTTTTTTGGGAAAAATTAGCAATTATTATTCTTTAATTATGTATTGAGTTAATATATGAAAATATAAAATAATTTGTCAAATCCTCGAGAATATATAATAGCATTAATAATTGTTAGTTGATAATATTAATTAATAGAATCTTAAAGAAGAGACAAAATAGGAGAAGCTTCAACGCAACAAAACAATCATAGTGTAAGCCATTTGATTTAGTGAATTGAATTATTGCTAATGACCTAACAAACCCATTTGGATGAGTTAGTTAAATTATTGCTAATGACTAAAATGATTAAAGTATAAGTGAAGCTCAAAACTGGTTCATTTATTTATTTATATCTTGATTAGATGGTAATTAACGTCATTATGAACGATTAGCCCTCTGTCGTCGATAAATTAGGGTTTTCATTCCATTCCTCTGTCTCCTCTTGGACGCAGTCGCCTCGAAACGGTGGCTTAGATTCTCCACGACCCGTCGTTTTCTCTTCTTCTTATGCTGTTCAGTTATGTTTCTCCCTCTCTACGGTTTTGAGTTACTCTTTATAATCTTTGATTCAGTGATATCAGCTCAGTTGCTGTATCAATAGAAGTCATATTCACTTCTATGACTTCTTAACTTACTTTCTGGCTGGTTTGTTGCAATTGATTTTGAAGTTTCAGAGAGTAATGTGCCATTGTGAGGCTCAAAGTTCGAGTCTTTACTTTGAATTATTGAAGCCCCTTTAACTTGCTTTACTATGGTGGCTTAAAATGTGGGATATTTTTGCTCTCAGGGTATTTGGGAAAGGTGGGTATGAGAGAAGATAAAGAAATTCAGCTTCTTTTGGTTCCTTTTATTATATATTCTCTCCCTATTTGGTTAATTACTTGATTGTTGATATGATCTTGGATATAATATAGTTTTCGTTCCACTGTTTACTTGGTATTGTAGTCACTTGATCAAATTCTGATACCCGGTTTAGATTTTTTTGCTCATTTTTGGTTTAAATTAAATTAGAAATCTTTGGGGGTCTTTTTGTTGTCTCTCTTTAGTTTATGTTTATTTTTTATACGTACAAGGCAACTCTGAATGGCTCCTTTGGTTATAAGTGTCTGCTAGGTTTCATCCACAATGCAAAATGAGTCTTTAGACCAAGATTGATGATTGAAATCTTTCCATGAGAATGTGAACTTCATTATTGTATGAGGGGATTGTGGGTGTAGATAAAATTATATCTGTCGTGCATCTTTTTAATGGACAGTTTTTAGTTGCATTTAATCTGTTTAATGTGTAAATATGGTGTTCCTATCATATGTGTAGTCTTTGAAGATTGAGCATTTGATCTCAGGCTATTCACGTATACTAATCAATGCTTTGCTTTTATTGGTGTAGATTGTAATAGTGTCTGGAATTTCCTAAAATTGGAAATTTTGTCTGCTATGCTTAATACAGATTGAAAGCGAGCTTCTTTGATTTCAGTAAGGTCTACAGAAAATAGCTAAAACGGGGTCTCTGTGTTGTGTGGCTGCAAGGCCACATGGATCAAATGCTACCAGCAGGGACTGGTCCATGGTTCCCCATGAGCCTTACTGGCAAACAAACTCAAGCTTCTCACCACATTCAGCAGGATGGGATTTTAGATTCCCATCTGAAGTGCTGCCATATGATTCACATGATGGTAACATCATCTATGGTTCTTCAACATCATCAAACAGTAAAGTTAGTGAATTGATGCAGAGCAACCATATATTTGATCCTCATTCTACTGTGTCTGATGGGGCTGGTTTATATTACACTAGTCCTGATGATATTTCTCAGGGTCCTCAGTGGACACCCCCAGCAATACAGGAAATCAGTGTTGATGATTATGAGCCATCAACAAGAAGAGGTAATAGATGTGGTTCAGTAACTTCTGGACCACCCACTATGGATTATCAATTAGCATCACAAAATTAGTAATTTGATCCATCTTTCATGTTATAAAATCTTAGTCCTAAAATGTGTGGTCTAGGTGCTTAAAGGAAGCAACTATAAATAGAATTGTTGTCTCTCTATTAGTTAGGGGTAAGGCTGCGTATTATTGGACCTTTTCAGGCTCCGCATTTTAGCGAGATTTCTACTAGAATATTGTCGTTGTTGTGTCTGAACAATTTTTTGTGTTTCTGTTTGTTAGGTCGACCATTGGGAAGGCTTCCCTCTGCACTCACAGTGGAGGTATTCAGGCACTTTTCTTATAGTTAATTATTCTTCCTGAATCAATTTTCTTACAGACTGATGCTTTGCAGGGGACCTCTAGCAATCTTGAGAGTAGTGATTTCGCTTCATCTCTTTCAGATGGCAGTGATACCGAGCCCACATTCAAGTCATGCCTGTCATCTCATCGGAGCTTCTCAAGTTGCAATTTCTTTTCATCCAAACCCATTCATCCTTTATATTTTTCCAGCCAAATTCCAAGAGTCACTTCCGACTTGTCGGCAGCTCGGTTTTCAGATTTTGATTCTACTTCTTCCCGAAGGGATACTAGTCAATGGAGTAGTGCTATCAGTGTTAATGATTTTGCTGATGTTTCTGAATCATTTCAATGTGAGAGGCTTGGCCCATCGTGTACTGAATCTGGTGGGTTCAGATGTGGCTTGTGTGAAAAGTTGTTGTCTCAAAGATCTCCGTGGAGTTCTAGACGGATTGTAAGAAGTGGGGACATGCCTGTTGCTGGGGTGCTTCCATGTTGTCATGTTTTTCATGCTGAGTGTCTGGAGCAGACTACACCGAAGGCAAGTAAAAGTGACCCTCCTTGCCCCATATGTGCGAGATTGGGAGAAGAAACTTCCCCAGAACAGTGTAGTTTTCCCAGGTCTAAGAACGGCTTCTCTAGGCTTAGAACATTCTCTGAGGATGGGTCATCAAGGTCCTGGGGCTGCGCACAAATGACAGACGTTGTTGAAGGACCTTTAAGTGCACCCCCACGCAATACTATGTTGGTACTCAGTCGTAACCGCATGAAACGGAATGTTTCTCTAATGGGTAACTGTGGCAAGGAATTTCCAGGAAAGCTGAGAAAGAATGGCTTACATTCTACACAGCTTTTGAGTGGAAATTCTGTTGATCTGGGACCAGTGGGGGGCTCAAAAGCAGTAGGCAGTCCGAGTATGAAGAGATAATTTTCCTCGTAAGTTGATCGATGATGTTTTACTATTTCCCTTGAGATTGCTTATTATTTACAAAGGTGTGCTGCCAATCTATTACACACCAAAAAGTACTGTGCTACTTTGTACAGTTATTTCAGTCTAACTGCTGATTAAAACAAGCTTGAAAGATGCAACTGCATTGCCTATGTTCAAAATGTTCAAAAGTTCACAATTCGTGTTCTGATTCTGGCAACATTGTTACTTATTCGTTTCTCTTGGAAAGTGATAAATAATTGAGTTCCAAATGAGCCAATGAACATGGGACATTGTAAATGAGCTTTAAGCCTACAGCATCTCAGCATCACAAACGGAAACAAATTTGCACATAATCCAAATCTAGGAAACAGCAGATGAATAAGGAGACATAAACAAGATATGAATTCCGGTTCTGATCATCTCATACATTCTCAAATTATTATATAAACATTCATTGGTCCTAAAGAAAAGGGGACTTTTTCATTTTTCTTTCACTAAATATTAATTTGATTATCAAAATCAAACATTAAAAAATATTTTGTTTTGTTGGTTCGTCGACAGAAACTTCAGACTCAAACTCGTATCATATCTTTAACTTATCTGAATAGACCTATCTGAAATGCTTGAATTCAAATCCATACTGATGTCATATCTCTAATTCATCATGACAAGCCAAATCTTGAATACTTGGTAGATTTAGCCAATTATATCTCCAACTTATCTTAGTATGCTTAGGCTTACATACTTAAGCCCAAACTGTAGATTCAAAGAATTCAGGCCTACATAAATTACACTATATCATTTGACACCTCATGTGAGGTCATGATTAGTTAATCTTAATAACAACAATAATAATAAAAATTCAATAAAAATTTCACCAAAATGTGATATTTAAAGTGGTCAAATAGTACACAATTTTATCCCTATCCAGTAAAATTAATCTTGAGAAGTATACAATTGACAATCGTATGCTTACATTTTTTTCTTTTACCAAAATATGGAACAAATGCACTTGGATCCAACTTCCATTATCCAGCAAATTTTGAGAGTATACAGCAACAACTGCTAATCTTAATTACAATTCTCCATTCTAGATCTACGCTTGTAAAGACCATTGAGATTAAGCCTAAACTGCCTCAAAGTACACGATAGGTTAAACTCGTGTAAGACGAAGCTTATTATAGCATAGCAGCCAAACATGGAAGGTGTGCATAACAGAATAGCATGTTGGTCCTAGTTGTCCTACACCTTCATAAACCAACGTCAATTAACCTGTAGCAGGGGCAACATCAAGAGCACGCTTATATACAATCCTCGTCACATACAGGTAAAGCCTTACATGTTACGTAAAAGTTCAAACTATACAAACTAAGGGTCCTTATTAGAAGAGTTTGATCTCCTAATAACATGGAATATCCAACACCCTAATCCTTACTTTTGTTAATGAACTCTAGTTCAACGAATAGGATGCTTGATACTTTCAATTTAATATGCCAAACATCTTATTTCAGGCCTGATAGGAAGTCGATTAAATAGACTATTCAAAAGCTTCAACTCAGGAGGGTGAGCCTTAAAGTAACTAGTAATGTTGTTCTTTTGTAATCATAAGGTCACAGGTTCAAGTCATGGAAACACTTTTTTTGTAAAAATACAAAAAGAAGACTACGTACATCCCCAGAAACAGTTGTGAGAGCATCTAGATTTGTGAAATGCATTGAAATTTTCATTAGGTAAAGATTGTTATAAATGGGGCCCGTGAGAAGCAGTATCTTAAATTTAAGATCCTTCACAACATAACCATATGGATTAGATTCAATGATACAGGAATTATCAATGACAAATTTTGCAACAGATAAAAGGTTAGTAGTAATGTGAGGAACAATCAATATATCACAAAGACAAGAAAATGTGGGAAAGACTAAGGTACCAGTGGATGAAATAGGAAGAGTGTGTACATTACGACAATGACTTCATTGGATCCTTCATATGGTGTGACGGATTTTATGATATGAGAATGTGGAGTGTAGTGGCGTTAGTATCTAATAACTATT
>JAOQMM010000001.1:1773392-1785253 GCA_027563515.1 Erythroxylum platyclados
ATATTAATTATACGCAACCTTCCTTTTATATTTTACAAAAAAACTGTTTCCATAATTCGAACTTCTATTGGTCACAAAGAAATAACCTTACTAGTTGCTGTAAAGATTGCCCTCTAATTTATAGATTGTTATATTTTTAATTTTTTATTTAATATAAAAGCATGGACTTTAGTTAATCTAAAATTTGAAATCTTCATAAAAGAAAAAAAATTGTTCAGGAATATTGTCAAGTTCATACTCTTTCTCTTTTGATTATACATAGCAAACATAGAATTTATTATGAAATCCATATATCAAAACACCTCTCTATAACTTAATCCCATCAATTATCAAAATCTAGCATTGGATGGATAAATTTTTTAAAAATTGAAAAAAAAAACAACTTGCATCCTCCACATAAATTTATTAAACAAAGAGTCACCCTCCACATAAATACAGTCTCATGGCTTATGTCATGGAATTTGACTTTAGTCCATACGTTGTGATCATAACAGCTGAAGCATTACCATTTTTAATAAGATCATCATTTTATGAAGCATTAAATAATATTTCGACGAACCATGGAAATTGTTTTGGTTGCAGAACTTCCCAATGATGTCACTTTTTTTATGTGTCCAAATATAAAATTTATTTCAGAATAAAATACTTATATTAATTTTCTATATATTTCCTGATAAATTTTTATCAATCTATGGTTGCATTGATAAAAATTTAAAGGTCTAAACATTTTGTTACACATATAATTTGTTCATAATTTGTAGTCTCATTTCAACATTGATGTGAAACAGTAAGTGAAAAAAACACAATGTTTCTGATGGTACAGTACAAGAATCTTGATGTGCCCATTGATGATGTAGCAAGTTGTGCCCATTTGATGATGTAACAAACACTTGATTTCCAACTTTTCTACGCAAAATAATAAATGCTTGAGAATTTTTAGAAGTGTTGCATGTGAAGTTAAGCCACGATGAAATATGTATATCAGACATGATTTTGAATTTTGGACGCAATGACAATAATTACATGACATGATAGCTAGCTAATCCAATTTTAAAATCTAAAAATTATAGTTTTAAATAAATCCCATAAGTTAATTGCAATTGCATCATTTACAGGGTTAACTAAGTTAAACCGGAAATTAAACCGGTAAGATAAGAAGTTTAAGTTTCAAAAGATTCAACCGGTATTAGACCCTCGTAAAATTAGTTAAAAATTAAATAAAATTAAAAAATTTGAAATATAATTGAAAAAAATTATCTTACTCATTAAAAATTTGAAGTTTAATTGAAAAAAGATATTTTTAAATAAAAATTAATTGATCTATTTTAGTTTATAAGAACTTATTAATTAATAAAAATTAATTAATAAATTAATCAATTTTTAACAACAAGAGTTATTAAAGTAAAATGAACTGAAAAGTTAAACGATTTAAATTTTTACAGTTAAACCGACCGAACCGGTTGAATTTTCTAATAGTTGGATTTAACCTCCAACTTTTAAAGGAACAAACAAGTAATAGAGAGCTCGTGAGAATTATTTTTGAGTATAAATAAAATTAAGGATTAATTACTCAAAAAAGCTCAAACTTTCGTCAATTTTTCAATTATAGCCTGGACTTTAAAAAGTAGCAATAAAATACCCAAACTTTCAATTTTTTCAATTCTAGGCCAAACTTCAAAAAGTAGCAATAAAATGCACAAACTTTCAATTTTCTTTAATTTTAGCCGACGTTATCTGTTGTTCTCTCGATATCCTCAGTCATTTATTTCTGTTTGTTCTTCTAACGCTTCAAACTACTTTCGCATTACAACGTACTGCACCAGTAAGCTCTTCGTTTTTAGTTTGTTTTATGTGAAGTATCGGGGCTGTGTAATATGAAAATCGGAGGATGAAGGCATCGAGAGAACAAACTAAAAATGAAGGAAAAACTAAAAGCAAAGCATAAGGTCGCCAGGGCTGCGTAATTTGATTTAGGTCATTTTTAACCAATGGCGACGTTTCATTAATCTTCATTTGTTGTGTTAATTTTGACTGACGTGTATTAATAATTAAGATTTCTCAAACACGTGACAAGCCACATTAACAAACTTAACGGGAACACTAACGTTGGGTTAAAATTAAAAAAAAATAAATGTTTGAGCATTTTATTGCTATTTTTTAAATTTCAGGTTATAATTGAAAAAAATTTTAAATTTAGGCATTTAATGCTACTTTTTAAAGTTCAGGCTATAATTGAAAAATTGACGAAAGTTTAATTTTTTTTTTATAATTAACTCTAAAATTAATGTTTAAGACAACATAACAACTTACCAATGACACCTAAGGAGTGAGTTGATTACTAATCAATACTCTAACAAGCATTTTGGTGTCGGCAAAGCGTCTCTTCACTCTAATTAACGCAATGATTCAACATTCCTATTTGTGAAAAAGAGTTTGGTGTAATGTAATCATGTCCTAATCAAACGGTCATATGGTTAATAATTCCATATAATTCTGTAAGTTGAGTTGAATCAGATTGCTGTTTATGGACCCTCGTAAGAAGAATCTTTAATGCATTAAGCATAGCTAACAAGGTTCCTAAAAGTGAAAGTAAATTTAGTAGAATAGCTTTTGTTGTGCACTTTAGAATCTAACTTAACGTGTGTTTGGAGTTAGTTTTTAAGTTGAGGCTGATCCCATTAAACACAGAGAGTTAAGACAAGAACATATCTATGTCTGGATTGCACATCTCTCTTTTCGGAACAAAAATCTCCATTAATTACGGACGTGTTTTGTGATTTACAATCTGGAACTGTCGGCCAATAAGTCAGGAATTTAAAGTAGTTTTTATTTTTATTTTGTTTAAATGAATGGAAGGAACTAAAGATAGTTCATTTTTTATGCATTATATCAATAGATTGTTCCCTGTTATGCATGTGATAAACTGATTATAGTGTAAATATGAGAATAATAACAGCATCAATGAAAGAATTAAAAGTAATTTTGAAAGGCAATTTATCATAATATTTTGAATATGTTCTTATGTCATCTTATCGAATTATCCCATGTTATTTTATTTCAAGAGGAAGTGGCCAATGTATCGAAAACAATCTTCACTATCAGTTAGAAATAAGGTTGCGTATTTTTAGACTTCTCTAAACTTCGAGATCAATGGTACTTTCACTGAATTGTTGTCTTGTCATTGTAGGACATGGCTAAAATCTATTAAGTTATCTTTCAAGTATAACATTTAAGATGTTAGATTTTTTTATACAAATTTCTAAATTAAATACGATGATGTGCTTTTTAAGCTTACATTAATCATATTTCTATATTTTGGGGCTGATTCTTAAATTTGTATTTGTTATGTTTATGTAATTTATCATGTATTTTGCGTTTGATTTGATATCTTACTTATACATTAAATATAAAAAGTTACTCAAAATTTTGTATTTAAGTTTCATAATACAATCTTATAATATGACGAGCAAATCTCCTGTTTTGCGAGAGTCAGGAGAGTGTCATTAAAAGAAGTTATTTATGTGACTCGAACTCATGACCTTTTAGTTATAAAGGAGTAACCTTACTGATTACTCCAAGATTCACCTTCTAAATAGATAAGCTTATTTAGAAATAATTGATTAATTTTAGCAGGGGAAGAAAATCAAATTTTATAGAGAATTAGTATGAGATTATCAAGTAGAAGTCAAGATTGGAAATTTGGCACTACTCCTTCTAGAGTAGGGTGAGTATTTATTTAATTGCTTGTAATGCGATAGAATTAATTATTGGAGGTTTGTTCTAACAACTCTAGCAATAATACAATTAGTGACAATGATAACTCTAGAAAAAGGGAAATTAAGTGAAACACCTTCCCTTTTTGTGTTTCTTCTAGTATGGTATTTTGAACTTTTAATAATTGAAAGTAATAGTAGTCAACTTTTAGATGCTAAGTGGAATATTATTGTCTTTCAAGGTCATACAAGATCTTGATTAAGCGCATGATAGTCACTTTATAACAACACCTCACATGGAGGAGTGAGTGAGTGAGTGACTAGAAAAGCATGGATGTGACCGACTGACAGTGCGTTACTGATTACTATTAAGAAGATGTTGACATTATGATTAGGGTTCAAAGAATTTCTAAGCACACGGGGATTTATTATCATATCATTAATTTGTTGGGAGTATTTCCATTTGTTGTGATCGAAGGTCATTGGTGTAAATCATAAAAATTAATTTTTTTAATAACCTTCTTTTGAATCTCGTAAAATAGAAAATTTTATACACTAAAATTTACCCTTTTTAATATAATTTGAAAATTTGCTAATTAGTAATTTACGAATAATTTTTAGTGGTTGGCATATACACTTGATTGAAATAAAGTTAATAAAATAAAATACTCATTATTTTTGCATATAATAAATTAATTTCCTTCGTCCTTGAATCAGGTTTATTTTAATTTTCAAATAATTAAAGAAAGTTGTAAAAAATTATAGTATTGATTTCCATATACTATTTTGTTATGGAGATTATCATGAAAATCAAGTTCCAAAAGTGTTTATACCGGCTATTAAAAGGTCATAAACGACAATAAGAATACCACTTAGAACATTTTTTACATAAAGAATATCAAATCTAGAGAAGGCTAAGAGAGAACATGGAGAACAACTAAAGGTTTGACAGAACATGAGAAAAGAAAAGAAGAGAAATCCATTTTGGGGACATGCACGGTCCAGGTAAGATCCTCTTATCTATGTTAGGAAAGACAAAAGTGTCGATGCGATTGGACGTATCCAAACTAGAGGTTGGTTATTGGCCGTTAAAGTTTAATCCCAAAATATGTCCATTTCTTTTGAGTAATTGTTTGAGACTTAAGAGAGAACTTGGTCCAAAGAATATCAAGCTTGTTGTAGTTTTCAATTTTTAATTATGTTTAGGGACAATAAATTTTTAAGTGTTAAATTTTTTTAATTCAGTGTCAAATCTTTTAAATTTTTCATTAAATGATCAACCTTTTAAAACTCTAACAACTTAATTCAAAATGTTAATTTTATTAATATTTTGTTAGATAGATAGGCATCCATGTGGACTAATACACCCAACCCGTAACTCATAATTATAACTTACCTATTTTATTTCAAAAACAACCTAACCATCTTCATCTTGTTGGAAATTAATTCAAAATTGTCAAGCTGTCAAAATTTCTATTGAATGGGTCTTTAGTTTGTTTTGACTTGATCTTTATTTAGACATAAAGTTTGTTATCTATTAGGATTGAGAGTAGTAAGATGGAGTAGTAAAGATAAAATATTTAAAGGATAAAATTTTATCTGTTGAGATAAAATTGTTATCTGTTAGGATTTAAATTTTATTGTAAAAGCCTATGTAAAGGCATAAGTTTCAGAATGAAAATAAGCACCCATCAATAAATTGTCTTTTGCTTTACCTCTTCTTTTCTACTCTATTTTTTATTTAGTTTCTTGTTCTAATTTCCAACAAGGTATTAGAGCCCTAAAAGACCTTGAGGGACCTATGAGTGATTAAGAGAGAATATAACCAAAGTTTCTTTTTTTAATAGCTTCCTTCAACGCATCATCTCTTTCACCCTCAATTTTCAATGGTGAAAATTATCAAGTATGGGCTGTCAAAATGAAAGCTCACTTAAGAGGTCTCGATTTGTGGCAATGGGTTAAAAGTGAAAGAGAAGTACCTCCTCTAGGCAATAATCCTAGCTTATGAAGAGGAAGAAGCTAAATCCCCAAAAGCTTTATGTCAAATACATGCTGCTATGTCTAAGTCGATTTTCACAAGAATTATGACAAGTGAAACAACTAAGGAAGAGTGGGACGTATTGAAGGAGCTTTATCAAGGAAATGCTGTGACAAGGCGAAAGCAAGTCTTAAATTTCAAAAGAGATTTTGAAATTTTTAGAATGAATGAAAAGGAGATAATTCAAGAGTTCCCAGATAAGCTCATGGTGGTAGTAAATAAAATCAAACTTATGGGAGAAGAGCTACCCGATAGCAGGATCGTAAAGAAAGTCTTAATAAGTTTACCTGAAGGGTTTGAAGTGAAAATTTCATCTCTTGAAAACTCAAGGGACATTAGTCAAATGACATTGCCAGAACTGATTAATGCTTTACAAGCTCAAGAGCAAAGAAGGGTAATGAGAAAACAAGAAAGTGAAAAGATGGTAGAGGGAGCCTATTTAGCAAAGGTTTCGTCATCAAAGAAGAAAGGAAGCATTCCTCAATGTGGCTATTGAGAGAATTTTGGTCATGAAGAAAAAGACTGCTGGCATAAAGGAAAGCTTCGACGCTTTAAGTGTAAACAATTTGGACATTTGAAAAAGAATTGCAAGTTTAACAATGAAGAACAAGCAAATACAATGTAAGTGATTGAAGAAGACAGCCTCTTCTAGTTGGTGAGAAGTGAACCAATACGCATCATAAAAAGAAGTGCTCTATGGAGATCAGTGATGAGAAAAGTGCTCGTGTTGAAAATTAGAGAGAAGTGTTCTATTAAGAAGATTAGAGAGAAGTGCTCTAAAGAAAAGAATTGTAGAGAAATGTGCTCCATGTCTATAAAAGGCTTTTTTTATAATTTTGAATTAAGGGGGAATGTTGGAAATTAATTCAAAATTGTAAAGCTATCAAAATTTCTGTTGAATAGGTCTTTAGTTTGTTTTGACTTGATCTTTGTTTAGAGATAAAGTTTTTTATCTATTAGGATTGAAAGTAGTAAGATAGAGTAGTAAAGATAAAGATTATCTATAGAGGATAAAATTTTATCTATTAAAGTAAAGTTGTTATCTATTAATATTTAAATTTTATTTTAAAAGCCTATATAAAGGCATAGTTTCAAAATAAAAATAAGCACCCATCAATAAATTGTCTCTTGCATTACCTCTTCTTTTCTACTCTATTTTTTTATTTAATTTCTTGTTCTAAATTCCAACACATCTACCTATTTTTCACACATACACTTCACTTGATGATTTTATCTCTTTTTCTAGGGACGTGGTTTCATTTCTGTCGAACTTGAACTACAAAGAAGGAACACATACCTTTCAATTTCTGGCTGCCTCTTTAAAAGGATTTTTTTCAATATTTACATTTTCGAAATTATTTGTTTATTTTTTTGAGTAATTTAGCCTTGTTTAGTTCTATGTTCTCATCAAGATTCTAAATTTACCAATGGGTTTTTCTCGTTTCATCCTATAAAATCATAAAGTTTAACGTAGATTTGATCTTCTGAGTCCTTTTGATAATATTTCACTTACCCCGATTTTTTTATTAATTTTCTTTTCTTTTCCATTGCATTGTCCCAAGTCAAAAGATTGTTAGACATTAGATTGGATTATAGCGAAAGTAAAACCAATTCACTTAGGATTAATTTCTTTGGCAGTGCATTGACATATTCTAATCCAATCCAAGGTGCACCATTTGGAGTCTGGAGCAGACTACAGTGAATGCGTGACAATCATAGTATTAACGATGTCCAGAATTGCCTTAAAATTCAGCGCATAACATGGAGAGCTGATTATCAATATTTACAACGTAGAGGATAATAGGTAGATGAAGATGGTATGGGTTGTTTTGAAATAAAATGGATGGGTTATATGTATGAATTATAAGTATAGGTTATGAGTTGGGTGTATTAGTTCACGTAGATGTCTATTTTTCCATCAAATTTTCATGTGAAAGTCTACATGTCATGCCTCAAAGTGATTTCGTTAGTTAAATAAAATAATACTAACAAAATTATCGTTTAAAACTAAGTTATCAGAGTTTTAAAAAAGTTTGATTATTTACGATCATTATCCCTATTTTTAACTAAATTTATAATTTTTATAATTTTTATTGAATTACAATTTACAACTAGTAATATATGGAAATCTTTAGGGATGGGTGTAGGATTTTTCCGCACATCAAAAAACAAAAGCAATTAAAATTAGATTTTTTTCCAAAAATTAATTAAAATTAGAACTTTGTTTCACTAGAAAATCTCAAAATTCATTTTCATAGATTTAAACTCTAAATGTAGGATAGATAATAGAAAGTATCACAAATCATAACTTCCCCATACGATGATATTACATTCTTCCTTCAAAATGATGGTTAGTATTTAGAACACTTTAGTGCTGGCAGTAAATTATCAATAATAAGGGTGAATTTTAGAGCAACCGGTTGTAACCATAAGATCACAAGTTCAATTCACAAAAACATTCTTTTTGTATAAATACAAAAGGAAGATTGCGTAAAATATGACCTTTCTCATACTCTCGCAAAGTAGAGAACCTTGTGCACTGAATATATTGACTTGATGTGTACATGAAAATTGGATTTAAACAATTGAAATATAAAGGCAAATTCTAATGCACAATGCTCTCTATTTTGTAAGGGTCGGGAGAGAGTTATCAATTGTATGTATTATTTCTTTTGCATTTTACAAAGAGACTGTTTTTATGACTAAAACCTGTAACCTTGCGGACATAAACAACTGAAATGTATATACATAAAAATCTCAAAACCGCGGGAAAGATATGTTGGGGTAAAACTATGAGTAAGAAAAAGTTCTGAGTCGTATTTATGATGAGGAGATGGGTAATATGTTGTAGTCCAATTTAGAGCAAAAGGAAAGAGCAGTGTAATTTCTTCCTCTGTTACAAAATTTCCATGTCCAGTTGTGAAGTCATTTTCATCTGTATGCTTGGAATCTGGCATTTAATGAATTATAAATAATATTTGGGTAGAAGCCAAAAGCCGAAGTAGGGTTTCTGAACGCACAGAAAAGAGCCAAAGAACAAGCATGTGCGGCTGCTCCACTGCCACAGCCACCGTTAGAAAGCTAAGGTAAGTTTATCTTATATCGCTTTCAACCACCCAAATTGAATAGTCTTCCTACCTCAGGAATTTTTCTTCAATCACACTTTTTCTTTACTTTTCTCTACAAGACAAACAAGGGGTAGGTCAAAGACCTTCTGCTTTCTTAACCAAACTAACTCCTTTCGGGTTTGGGTTTTTGATACGTTGTAGTTGTGAAATCCCATATCGACTAGAGAGGAGAACGAAACACGCCTTATAAGAGTGTGAATATCTTTCCCTTGTGACGCGTTTTAAAACTGTGAGGGGCGAGCCCAAAGCGAACAATATCATAAGTGGGTCGTGAGCTGGGCTGTTATAAGTGGTATCAGAGCCAGTACCGAGTCGAGTGTATCAGAGAGGACGTTGGACCTTAAGGGGGTAGATTGTGAAATCCTATATCGGCTCGAGAGGAGAACAAAGAATGCCTTATAAGGATATGGATACATGTCCCTTGTAACGCGTTTTAAAACCGTGAAGGACGAGTCCAAAGCGGACAATATCATAAGTGAGTCGTGAGCTGGGCTCTTACAGGTAGTTCTACATACCAACTCACCAAGGGGTGGGGTTTGATTCTACTTTGACCATTTGTTGAACGTTCATACTAGTGAATGAGTAACTAACTCTTCACAAAGATTCAACTTATTTTATTTCTTTTAGCTTTTCTCGATGATCTGAGTTTGACCCTATGGCCTATGGGAAGTGGTGCCCGCAGGGGTTCGCTTGGCACGAGTTTGGCTAGAAATTTGAGCATCTTATCCTAGTCCAGGCTTTATCTTCAAGGGCTCCATTTCACGTATAGATGCTTGCGAAAAGGTCAGGAGATAAAAAGTTTGAAAATTCTTTACTATTAGCAGTGAACACTTATAAGCATTTTTTTTTTCAATATTTTCAAAATTGGACCAAAATTTAAACCAACAAAACAAGAGGTTTAAGATTTAAAAGATTCAATCGTGTTATTAAACTATTATAAAGTCGGTTAAAGATGGAATAAAATTAAAGAATTTGAATAATGATTAAAGAAGACAATTCTTACTCATCAAAAATTTTAAAATTTTATTAAAAAAGAATATATTAAATGATTTGTTTTAAGTTATAAAAACTAATTAATTTATAAAAATAATTGATTGATTAATAAACCAATCAGTTTTTAATAACAAAGATTATCAAAATAAATTAAACCAAAAAGTTAAAAACCGAATAAAAAAATTAACTGATTCAAGATTTTAATTGTTAAACGAGTCGAAATTTTTTTAATTTTTTAAAATTAAAACTGGAGACTACTTTTTCATGGAAGCAAAGTTTAACCACAAGATTACGTTACTCTTTTTGGTATTACCATACACTTCCAATATTAATCGAGTTGATTTGATACGCTAATTTCCGTGAATTGCGGTCCAATTTTTTCGTCAGTCAGCATCAGAATCCAATTTCATAGCTGTCCATGCAAATCTTATCTTTGATTAATGAATCCAGAAGTCCATGTACTGTAACTTTCACGTACAAATCCAGCTAGACTAGCAACCACGTTCAACAGCTTTAACCAACTCTTTTAATTTACTAATTTTATATAAAAAGCCATGGGATCTTCATCTTCCTCCACACCAACTTCTTGCTTTACGTTTTACTTAAATCAATTCATCATTTAACTACAAGTTTATAAAGCATTCGTTTAGGTATATAACCTAACTGGACACTCTAAAATAACGTGTCCCTCTCCAAAAGAAAGATAAAGACATGGTGAATGAATTTATTCTATATCGTAAGACCTTTACCCATAAACTAAAGTTTGGTAGCCATGTGAACGATGCCCTAATGGGGGTTGGAAAAAAACAAAAGTGCATTTAAAATAATGATTAAAAATTCTTACGGTTAAATGATAAAAATCTTGAATCGTCCAATTTTTCGGTTAATTTTTTTTGTTAAAAACTAACCAATTTGTTATTTCTATAAATAAGAACAATCTCTTTCAATCATATTTTAAATTCTTTAATTTTATTTAATTTATAGTCAATTTTATGACGGTCTAATATTCATTAACACTTTTTAAACCTTAAACTTTTTATCTTAGCAGCTTAATTTTCTGTTTCAGTTTTTAAAACATTGACTCAAAACCTAATTAACTTAGAAATAGAACTTTATTTTGATTAATTAAACTTCTTCAATTCGTCAAAACAAGAAAGATTATATTTATTAGTTTCAATCTCGATTGATAATAGATTTAAAAATTTTACTAGACAATGAACATCAATTGTCTCTTGTCAAGCACACCTTTCTTGTTTCATCAAAATGTCGTAAAGTATCATTCCCAGTAAATGCTTGCTTAGTTGCATATGGACCGTCCAAGGTACTTGGGTCCCATTGCAATGGAAAAAATGGAGGAACAAGTAATTTATATCTGAAGAAAAAAGAGAAAGGGTTGTATTAAATTTTGAAGGTGATGGGATGGAATGAATTTCCAAAGGAGGGTTTGAAGTCAAAAATGTTCATTAAATTCGTTAACAGATGCAGAATTTAATAGAACTACTATACTCTCTTTTACAAGTCTTACTTAACGGCTGTAAAGCAATCGCTTTAGAGCTCCGTATGATGATATCAGCATATGCTGCCTACATCCATGTGCTTAGAGATTTGAGAAAAGAGCACGCAAGAGTTGACCTCACCAATTTTGTAGTTGAATATTACATTAAATTTATGAATAATCTTTTAAATTTCTTTAATTTTAAACATATTTTTTTGGTTATCTATATTATTAAAATTACATTATAATAAAATAAAAGACACAAACCTTCTTTCTATTTTAAAAAATTTTAGGAAAACTCTTTATTTTTTTTCTTTTATGGAAAAAAATTTCTCTTTATTGCCGTTACCCTCAAGGCGTCTTTTGGGTAGCTCAGTGGTATCAGAGCCAGCTACTTATCCCTCACGTCTGGGGTTTGACTCGCAGTGGTTGCAAATGATAACCAGTCACTGTTGTAGTTGGAATCCTGAGGATTCGCCAAGTGGCCAATCCCG
>JAOQMM010000001.1:1785353-1800129 GCA_027563515.1 Erythroxylum platyclados
GACTCGCAGTGGTTGCAAATGATAACCAGTCACTGTTGTAGTTGGAATCCTGAGGATTCGCCAAGTGGCCAATCCCGATCCTGAGCGGGGAAAATATATGTAGTATGAACATCAAACATGAAATTATTAAATATTGTTTATACGATAATTCAATTCATCTCTTAAATTTGAATCAATATAATTAAATTTAATTCAAAAATAATTTATTAGAATTATCTTAAATTATTAATTTAAGTCAAATTAATTGATTTATGCCGAGTTAGTTTGTGATATTAGTGACATTTGATTAATTGATGTCTAATGTACATGCTATTTGTATTTCGTCTTTATTTTCTAACTAAATTTTAACAAAAGGAATTTTTTAAAATTAAAATTTAAAAAAATCAAAATTTAAAGATAAGAAGATTTTTCTAAATTTTTTTTAAATTATAGGAGAATTTATATCTTTTGACTTATTATAATATTATCAAGTTTAAAAATCCTCATCTTAAATATTTATCTATTTATTGGATAAGGGTAAATTTCAGTGCATAAGGTTTCCGTCTTGAAAGAATAGAGGGAGGGTCATCAATTATACATATGAAATTTATATTGTTATACTATCTGAAATAATATTTATTTTTTAATGTTATAAAATATTTTTAGATATTATAAAATGATAAAATATGTTTAGAGGAAATTGTGTATAAGACCTCATCAAAAATAAAACACAAAACCCAACTTGGCCCACTTGGATTGATTAATTTCAGAGAAAATCCCCCCAGGTTTTCACTTTTTAGAGCCACAAAAAAAATAATTTTAAAAGAAAAAACAACTTTTCAAGAACAGGAGCACTTTTCTTTTTGTTTTTAATTTTTGGCTCTTTATTACAGAACCTACTTTTGTTTCTTCACAGCGGTTTATGGTCCCCAACTGTTCAAACCGAATGTGAGTGTGAATTAGTTAGTTTGTTGTGAGTTGTGTGACCTTTTTGATTGTGTCAACTAGTCCCTGAGCCACTCTTCCCAAAGTTCTATAAATTAGCCGACTCCCCTTCCAGTTTTCTTCACCCACCTCTCTCTCATTTTCTCTTTATAGCTCTTGCTCTGTTCCCACTCAAAGCTTGTTCAATTGTAAGCGTTTTCCCTCTCTTTTTTTGCTTTACTTTCGCTAGTGTCCGGCATTCTTTTTCAAAAATGCTGAATTGGGTCTCACTTTTGTGCAGTAAAATGGCTTTTCTTGGGATGCTTTTGGTGGGTTTTCTTGCAATGTTGTCCTCTGCTAATGCCTATGGTGGTGGTGGAGGCTGGATTAATGCTCATGCAACCTTCTATGGAGGCGGTGATGCCTCAGGGACAATGGGTATGGTTACACTATAACAATGAAGGATTTTAAACACAAAAGTTCATATCTTTTAAGAGAAAATAGATTTAACAAGTTGTGAATCTTGTTCATGCAGGTGGAGCTTGTGGCTATGGAAACCTCTACAGCCAAGGCTATGGAACAAATACTGCCGCGTTGAGTACTGCTCTGTTCAACAGCGGGCTCAGTTGTGGAGCTTGCTTCGAGATCAGGTGTGTGAATGATCGTCAATGGTGTCTTCCTGGTTCCATTACGGTCACAGCCACCAACTTTTGCCCACCAAACAATGCGCTCCCTAACAATGCAGGAGGCTGGTGCAACCCTCCTCAGCACCATTTTGACCTTTCTCAGCCTGTGTTCCAACACATTGCTCAGTACAGAGCCGGAATTGTGCCTGTAGCTTACAGAAGGTGTGTTCTGTAACCTCAACTGAATCTTTCAGTTTCAGCTCTCCCCGGACTTGTTACAAATGTGACCTTCAAATTAATGTCATCTAATTCTTGTGGTTGGGGTTGGTTTTTTTTGTAGGGTACCATGCAGGAAGAGAGGCGGCATAAGGTTCACAATCAATGGACACTCCTACTTTAACCTCGTCCTTATCACCAACGTTGGTGGTGCCGGTGATGTTCATGCGGTGGCTATCAAAGGGTCGAGGACAGGTTGGCAATCAATGTCCAGAAACTGGGGCCAAAACTGGCAAAGCAACAGCTACCTCAATGGACAGAGCCTCTCATTTAAAGTCACAACCAGCGACGGTCGTAGTGTGGTCTCCTACAATGTTGCACCTTCCGGTTGGTCCTTTGGCCAGACCTACTCTGGTGCTCAATTCCGCTAAGGACAATGTCACCAACCATACCTGCCCTTCCTCCACATTCAAGTCAACGATATAGCATAGTGTTTAGTGCCTTCAAACTATATTTATACTTAGTATGATTAGCATTAGTGTCGCTTCAGTGTACTAGAGGCAGTATATATATATATATCTATACAGTATCTGAGTTGGGTCAGTCTTAAGCCTCTGGTGGAGTCAAAACGAGATGGGCTTATTTTAAATAGCCATTTCTCGTTTTGAGGTAATTGTGTAACTCGAGAGAGTCCTATTCATCGAGGTTTGTTTTTTTTATTCACTTTTATGTCAAAAAGCAGGAAAGAGGTGGCAGAGGTGGAACACTTTTACCACCCGCCACCACCGGCGATTTGAGTTGAGTGTCTTTTTTTAAGTTCTGGTTTTGGAAGGGATCTTGAAGAAGCTGCTTTACTGCTTGTGAGGTCGTTAAATGTAATGTTTTAGTAACTTATGTACTATGTCTAAACTACATTAGACAGAAGTGTAAATGTTCACTTCCTACTATTAATGGAAAGTAGCGAGTGTTGCTTATCACTTTTCCAGTGTTCTTGTTCTCTACACACCCTCACTCCATTGCAGCAATCAATACAGAACTGGATTAGGAACATAAAGACAGAAGTTGGTTTCAAATTTGTTTAAAGTTGAAGAAGAAGATGTGTCAGGTCTTATTTTTGTTTAAGGATTAAAATGAAACGTCGAGACAGACATTTCATGTCCGTGTCCTTCAACTTGTCCCTTTGCATTTGGGTCTCATTCTGCAAAGATTGCCTGAAGATTCATATCAACATGGACGTGACCACAGAATCTGATAACAATAACATACAAAAATAAGAAAATCACTTTTAAAATTTTCTAACAAACTACCTTGAAAGATTTAAGGATTCTGCAGATAAACGGGTGGTCCTGGAGTTCGGTGCAGATAACCAATGGACGGTTCGTTGGTTCTTGTTCTGTCAATTCTCTCTTATCTTTTAACCTTCCATTAATAAACAAAACTAAATTCTAAAGTTTAACCCACAAATATAAAGAGGTAATATAATCCAACAACAATAACATCACTTCGTATAAATCCTGACAAGCAGAATTCCCGAATTTTAGGAGGTTCAGTAATACGCAACATTAGCTTTAAATAGGAGGAAGATAATGCTTTCACAAGCACAGCCATATATCTTAAACGTCCGGTTTTTAGCTCTTTACAAACATATTGTTTATTCATTCAATTTATATGGCCTTTACTGTTACAATTTGTTTTGTAGATTTTTTTTAATGAAAATATCCTTATTTTAGGTGTTCAATGCATAAATTTAAATTAAGTTTTATGTTTAAATTATTAAATCAAATAGTTAATTAAATGTTTAAATATTTAAAATTAAGCAATTCAAGAATCTTTAATATTTAAAATCACATTAAATTTAAATTAAGATTTCCTTTTTTAATCAATTGAAATGCCTTTAAAATTTAAAGAATAATGTGATATATATTTATTTTACTTAATTCTACCTAATTTTTATAAAGGGTAAGAAAAAACATAATTCTCTCTTATAGTTCAAGTAATTTTTAAAAAAATTTCTTGATCTTTGAAAATTTTTATTTTCTTAAAATTTTCAATTTTCTAAATGACATTCTTAAAAATATCGACAGAACACATACAATATAGATATCATATGTGAACTAATTAAATATTATTTATATGACGATTTAACTCATCTCTTAAATTCAAAGTGGAGTAATTAAATTTGACTCCAACTAATAATTTAGTATAATTATCTTAAATTATTAACTTAAGTGAAATTTAATTGATCCAAATCAAATTTAAGAGCTGAGTTAAATTGTCGTGATATTTGATTAATTCATATTTAGTATTTATATTGTATGTAATTCGTAGTTATTTTTAATAAAAATCTAAAATAAGGAATTTTGAAAAATAAAATTAGAAAGAGATCTTTTACGAATTTTAAAAGTCACAATATATTTTTTAAAAAATTAAATTATAAAAAGAATCTAAGTCTTTTACCTTTTTATAAGTTGAAGAGATAATTTTAAATGGTCAGAGAATGACTTCATTTAGTACATTCAAAGTTTTTGGCGCTCATTTTAATTTTTTTGTCTTCTTGGAATAAAAAAGATTAAAAAAAAGAAACATTAATTTAGGAAACCAAAATGCGGCACGTCGAACACGTTGGCCCCACCATGTGCCATTCCCGCTCGTTGCGCTGAGTCACACCTAGCCTGTCCTAATCAACAGCAGGCAATGACCTGCACAATGACAACTTCTTTATAAAAATATCCAAGGCTATGCTTCCTTGTCCGAACTTCCACCATTATGCCCCTGCACTTGCACCTTTAATGTTCGAAAAAAGCCCAATTTTCCTTTTATTTTTAAAAAAGTTTGCAGCACAGATAAAATTACATTGTTTTTCTATATTAAGTACAAAACCATAATTAATAATTAAAATTTTAACCAATTCGGTTTAATTATAAAAACCTCAAACTTTTCAATTTATAGATTTAGTTTTTAATTTTTTAATTCGATTTATTTTAATAACTTTTATTGTTAAAATTGATTCGTTTATTAATTAATAGTCAATTTTTATAAATTAATAAGTTCTTATGGACTAAAATAAATCAATTAATTTTTACCTAACATTTTTTAATTAAATTTCAAATTATTCTATGAATAATGCAATCTCTTTCAATTATATTTTAAATTATTTAACTTTATTCAATCTTTAATAAGTTTTATTACGATTTAATACCAATTGAATCTTTTAAACTTTAAACTTCTTATCTTACTGGTTTAACTTTCTGTCCGTTTTTTAAATCATTGACAATAATATAGTGAATCAGATAGAATATAAGTTCTAGGATCTTATATAATTCATTTCATTATTATCCGTAGTTATTAATTAGATAATACCTTAAATAACAACTTATTGCTTAAAAAAAATGAAAGTTTGTCTTATTTTAAATATTTTTATAATTTAAAATTACTTATAAAATAATTAATGTTATCATGAAATAAGATTTTTCTTAATTTTTATTATATTTTTCTTGATTAATATTATTATGTGTTTAATATATTAAAACAAGCAAAACTTTAATAAATATATGCTCAAAAAGAATTTACATTAGAAAGAAAAAAGTTAATAGCATAAACAAGTTATAAGTACAGTGGTGGATTGAAAAGGGTATCTTCTGTGTTTAAAATGAATGCATGAGTACTTGTTAGTTGGTGTCTAATGGGATGAACCAGATCAGAGGACAGCATAACCACATGCTTGCCAGTTTTACAGCATAACCACATGCTTGCCGGTTTTACTTTTGCATACTGAACTGTCGAAGTTACTTAATGCATCTGCGCAACACTGCCTTTTAGTTGCAGAACTTAAATAGTGTTCTAACATTCTTCTGTTGTGCTTCTGCCCCATTTATTGGAAAATCTTAGATGTTAAAATTGATGATGAGGGTCAAGCACTTCTAATTCGTATAAGTATTTTAAATTTTTTTAGCTTTTATGGTAATCGTGAAACTCTCTCTTTAGAAAAAGTGAATCTACTTTTTTGTCTAAAAAAAGGTTTGATGCTTCCATTGAGAAGGAAGCTGAGCGTTTAACAATTAGAGGTAGAACTTTTGAGAAGGAAGAGAGTAGAAAGAACCATAAGAAGTTTAGATTTAATTCTAAAAGTAGAGATGCCAATATTACATGTAAATTTTGCAAGAAGCTCGAACACAAGGTCTCAGACTATTATAAATTGAAAATAAACTCAAAAAAGAAGGTAAAAATAAGGATAATCAATTTGATTCTACCCCTGAAGCTATTGTGGTTAATTCTAATTCAGGAAGTGATGTTCTTTTGATTGTTCAAGGCGAACAACGATCCAAAGATGAATGGATAATAGACTCCGGTTGTACTTTTCATATGTGTCCTTATAGGGATTGGTTTACCCCTTATAAAACTAGTAAGGGTGTTGTGCTTATGGGTAACAATGCACAGTAAGATGTGGTAGGGAAAGGTAACAATCAATATTAAAACTCATGATGATGTTATTAAAACCCTTTCTAATATTCGTGACGTTCCTGATTTGAAACGCAATCTTATTTTCACTTGGTATACTTGAGTCTCTTGAGTGTAGGTACTCCTTTGAAGGTGGAGTGATGAAGGTATTCCGAGGTAATTTTGTAATCCTTAAAGGTAAAAAAGTGGTGCTCTTTACGTGTTGCATGGCTCCAATGTTATTGGTACTGTTGATGTTGCCTCATCTAAGTCTCACCAAGATGCCACCAACTTGTGGCATTACCACCTAAGCCATATGGATGAGAAAGATATGCAAATCCTGTGCAAAAGGGATTTATTGAGTTAGAGATCAGGTAATATGGAGTTCTGTGAACATTGTGTTTTCGGTAAATAGACTATAGTGAGTTTTTCTTCCCTGGAGATTTACAGGACTAAAGTACTCTGGATTATATTCATTATGATCTATAGGATCCCTCTCATGTCGCTTTTCGAGGCAGTAGAAGGTATATGTTGACCAAGCCACTACCTATTGTTAAGTTCAAGCATTGTCTGGACTTAGCTGGTATTCTTGATACTTAAGTACCCTTCAGGAATTATGACGAAGAGAGTTCCTACTTTTGGTCTTGTGTCAAAGTGGAAATTTGTTGGGATAATGAGCTAAGTCTTCGAGATTTCTACTTTGTGTAGATTCCTTCTTTGTGTAAGTTTTCTTTCTTATTTGAAATTTTTTCAAATTCCTACTTTGTGTATGTTTCCTCCCATAAGGTTATACTACTATATAAATACCCCTTGAGGGTCCTTTGAAACATCGTATTTGTATACTCTTCATTAGTCCTAGGGTTTGTATGTGTGAGAGAGAAAATACTTGTAATTTTTCTCCTTGACATAGTGTATATTATAGAGCTCTCTTCACCCTATGGTTTTTTCTCTCGGCACTCGGGTTTTCCATGAAAAATTCTTTGTGTGCTTCTATTATTTTTCCTTACCTACTTGATTGATTCCATTGCTTCCACGACTACTAGCATAACACCCTTCTATACCCAAGCTAACACCATCCATCATGGATTCCCAAACTTAATTTAGAGCTCATTCATTTGTACTAACCAGAAAACATAGAATTCTATTATAATTTGAGAAATTTTAAAAATTCTTATTAAAACTTATTTAAATTAATAATTTATTATAATTTTCTTAAATTATTAATTTAGTTTGATTTTTATAGATTTAGGTCAGATTTAAGAGCCAAGTCGAATGATTATTTCCGTGATATTTGATTAGTTCATTTATAATGTTCATAATGCATATATTTATCATATTTTTTGACTGAAGTTTAAGAGAAGAGATTTTTTTTGAAAATTTTAAACTAATAATTTATTATATTTTTCTTAAGTTATTAATTTAGGTTTAGTTTAATTGATTCAGATCAGACTTAAGAGCTAAGTTTAATTATTACATTTGATTATTTCACGTATGATGTTCACATTATTTGTATTTTATCATTATTTTTAGCTAAAATTTAAGAGAAGAAATTTTTATAAAAAGTAAAATAATAATTTATTATAATTTTCTTAAATTATTATTTTAAGTCGAGTTTAATTAGTTCGAGTAAGATTTAAGAGTTAAATTAGATTACCATATGTCAATAACATTTGATTAGTTCCCGTATGTTATTCATATTGTGTGTATTTTGTCATTATTTGTTAATTGAAGTCTCAGATAATGATTTTTTAAAAGAATTAAAACTAATAATTTATTATGCTTTTTAAAATTTTTAATTTTGAGTTAAGTTTAATTTATTCATGTCAAGTTTAAGGGTTAAATTAAATTACGTGTTAGTGACATTTGATTAGCTCATGTATAATTTCACGTTATATATGCTTTTTCATTATTTCTTAACTAAAATCAAAGAGAAGATATTTTTTTGAAAAAATAAGTACTAATCTATTATATTTTTTAAAATTATTAACTTAATTTGAGTTTAATTAATTAAGATTAAATTTAAGAATTGAGTTAGATTACCATATTGATGATATTTGATTAGTTTATACTTCATATATTTGGTCATTATTTTAACAGAAGTCTAAGAGAAATGAATATTTCGAAAAATTAAAACTAATAATTTATTTGTTTTTTAATTATTAATTTAAATTAAGTTTAACTTATTCATGTTACATTTAAGAAATGAATTAGATTACTATGTCAGTAATGTTTGGTTAATCTATTATAATATCTATATCACATGAAAGTCTGAAATTTTTTGAAAAATTAAAAAGATTTTTTGAAAAATATTAAATATTAAAAAAATTGTAAAATTTCTTAAATTAAGATCTATTTGTTTTATCCTTAGACTATTTTCTCTTTATATTTAATTTGGATTTTAATGGATACTGTACTTAAGAATAGGCTGACATCCCAGATGAGCAACACCACCAAACTCTACCGTTCATTAGTTATCCTTGAACGAGGACACGTAAACCAGTTTTCCACGACAAGAGAAAAAGAAGATTGATTTCATTCCAACGCTGTGAAAGGAAAAGACGACTTGTGGTCACAGAAGAATATCAAAAATCTTTTCTTTACGCATCTGTTAATCTTAAAGCTACATGTCTGCCTCTTGCTTTCTGTCTTATCATAATCTTCTCTTTGACATTGGCAAATCCCCATAATTTGCATGGAAATGGACCAAACCTGTATTGTACTTTTCTCCTGTCATATCTAAGCAATGGTTATCCGAATCCAGCTGAGCTGGGTTTACATTAAAGATTTCGGAACAGGTTGCCTATTACTACTCTATTTCATCAACATTCATCCCGGGATGTTCATGAACATGGTAAAAACAATGTAATGTCACATCCAAGTCCTCGATAGTTAGCTTTGTCAAATTCTGTGTCATGGGCTTTAATCTACTGGAAGGGTGGCATAAAGTACTTCTCCCTAGTAGCTTAATCTTAATGAAAGGAAAGGATAAAGCTTCTTCTTCCATCAGAATCTATACTTTAGTACAACCTTTACACTATGTGATGCATTGGAACTATTAAATTTGATTTATATGCATAGACATTAATATATGGTTTTAATATACAGCTCAGGAGAACAGAGAGGAAGTAGTCTGTCTTCTCCAGAGACCTTCTCAGTTCTCACCAAAAAGTGGGTGAGTATATAACTCAGGATAGCCCTACTACTACATATTAGTTTTGTGTACAGAAAATTTTATAACATCACACAAGTGGTGGCTTGTAGGGTGGCTGTCAGCACCATTCTTCTTCCTACAGAACAACCAACATATAGAACAGCAGGCGTTCCTAAGCCGCTCTTATGACCTATACAATAGAGTACTAGTCATTGGTAGCTTCTAAAATTTGCATTCCTGGAAAATCCCCATTTGCCTATTCAACAGGTTCTTTTGGTAGGCCTTGTATTATGAAATGAATATGGCTGCCAAGCACTCCAGCAACTTGATCGGTTGTAAACAGTGATAACACTGCTGCACCCCCAGTTTGGCCGCAGCAAGAAAGGGTAAAGATGGTTTTATGACACGGAAGAGGTTTATACCACCGCAAAACGCCTAATGCCAATCAGGCTGGGGGATTACACCTATAAACAGAACAGAAGTAATTAAATATCAAAAACATAATTGATCAACTGAAAAATTCCACAAGAGCAATAATCAATCTGATTATGATACATAGTCAGTTTTTCAAGTGAAGTAAATCATTTACAAAGAGTTTTTTTTCTCAAAAACATAATTGATCAACTGAAAAATTCCACAAGAGCAATAATCAATCTGATTATGATACATCATCAGTTTTTCAAGTGAAGTAAATCATTTACAAAGAGTTTTTTCTTTTTCTTTTTTTTTTGGTGTGTAAATAACTTCTGCATGCCTCTAGACAGATATGCAATCTAATTACAATTTCCAGTGGAAGTTTATAAGGCTTTAGGAACTTTTCAAGATTGTAACTGCAGTACGCTGCATCCCTTTGTACCTGGCAGGAAAAAAAGAAGCAAGAAGTGGTAATTGTGCTGATTCAATAGAAAGCAAGGAAGTGTATCTTTAGATTTTAAGAAGACCTCAATGAAGTTATTGCCCTTCCAAAGCAACAGTTAATTTTCATAGTTATAACTACAGTAATTTAGAACTTGGGGGTTGGGGCTGCAACTCCATTCAACAAGAGGGAGAACGGAAAGATCCCCTGTGTATTTTTATTCTTGCAAGAAGTAGGCTGTCATGCAAAATGTTGCTAAGGGACACTAAGGTTCACTTACCCTGGAATATAGATGCTCATCAAACATGGTAACAGTACAAGGCCCTGATGTTGAAGCCCAACTACTAGGGCCTGTGTCATATCCAGGTTTAGGGGCTTCAAAGCTTCCATTAACTTGATAATCCAAATGGTTTTGTATATTAATCTCTGCTCCAGGTTGGTATTTTGTATCATTCAACAGATTGAGACTATACGGCAGATATGAGTAAGGTCCAGGCATCTGCAGTCTCAGGGATGCAGTCCCATTTAGCTCATTAAGCAGACTATTCACCCCATTTTCTTGCACAGCATTTGATAAATCGGAACTTTTTCCTGTGCCGAAGTAACCAGAATAACTCCCGAAGGAAGAACTCACAGAGCACTCAACATCCCTGTAGAGAAAACGAGGTCACTCTAATGATCTGGAACTTCTATGCATGGTAATAGAATTAACATGTTCATCACTTGTTGTCACTTACTAAATCATAATAACAATAAGATGGTTCATAAAATTGCATCCTATAAAGCAATCATTTCTCTTACACCTGCATTTGACTCACCTATGGGGAAGCAGATTTGGGTCTTTTGCAAACATAATATGTTGACTGCCATTACTTGGAAGCCATTGCGTAGATGGTAGCTGCTGCTCAGCACTCATTCTGAAAGGTACGTGCATCACATTCTGGAACTGAAGACGTGAGCGATTTAGATAGCATCTCCCAAAGAGACAAGAAGAAACCTACAAAAAGCTGTTTAACTAAAAGGAAGCCATTCCTTACCTGGCTACTGCATTCTAATGACATAAGCTGCTGTTTCCCTAAATTTTCCTGCAAAAAAGATATCAAGTTAAGAAGAAGAAAGCACAAGGTACCAGTAAAGAGGATTAAGTAAAATCATATGTTGCAGGCAAAAAAGAAGATTTTAAAGCACCACAGATGCTCATCAATATGCTTTTTTTTAACAAGTGAAATTTGTTGCTTTTGGCCTTCATTCTGTCAAAAACTTGTTCAGACTTCCTAACAAGTCTTTGGATAATTATTTTACTGAAACCAATGCTGAACTTAATTTGACACTTGAGAAAGCATAAGAACACCCACCAAAGGACTTTTAGGCATACCTTATGTGCTCGAATTCGGTCAAGTGAATCCCTGAGTGAATTTTCAAGTTGCTCCAGATGTTCTATGCTATTTATCTTATCTGGATTAGTCCAGCAGCTGCAAAAACTCAAGGTTAAAGGTTGGATAAAGTGGTCAGGAGCCACATATTGTTCACAGGATCAATGCATTAATAAGTGAAACAGCTCTAATGAAATAATCTGCAGATGCTCACTTCAGTCTCTGCTGTACTTCAGAGAGTTGACTCTGCAGCAAACTTGATTGGTTGGTGAGGTCCTGTTACATGGAATTTCAAACATCTAAAACTGTCATCATCTTAATCATAAAGCACAGATGTCTAAATTATTAAGGTTAATTGGTTCGACTCCGTACCTCTATCGTTTGAGAACTGAAACAATGCAACCAAAGGCAACAAACCTTAGTAAATATTCTGAAAGAAAATTGGAAATAAACATAATAAGTGGAGAACACATACCCTGTACCCAGAAATTCTGGTATATTTACATCATGGTCCAACTTCTTAAATGTTTTCTTCAGTGCCTAGACTCCTCAAAGAAGAACAAAAGATAATGTAAGCAGTAAGAACATTGACAGGGCTGGAAAAATATTATGCTGATCATGGCTCATACGAAGGAACTTACTTCAAGGCTTTCTAGCTTCCTGCTCCAATTAAGGAAAAAGGAATCAGCTTTCTAACCCTTGAACAATTAACTAATATAAGTCGGGGAAAAATGAGAAGAGACTTTCAACGTACCTCTTCGCTCTTTCTTGAGGTGTCAACTGAGCAAATTTCGCAATGACTTCCTCGATGCTACTTGACATTACCGGAAAGAGAATAAAATGTTAGAAAATTAATGATGTCAATGATCATGACATGATAATGATAAGGATGATTATCATAGCTTCTGAGAACACATGTCAAGGCCAATTTTTTACACCAAACACCTCATAAATCACAACCCATCTTCTCCCTCAAATATGTGGTTGGCAATCAAGCAGCTAATTCTCAATATCTATATGATTATACACCTAAAGAATACGATTGTTTATCTGCTTTCAGAGCCATTGTGTTGTAGCTAAACAATGAAGGGCGTGTAGCTCTCTATATGTTTATGCAAGGAAAATGCCTTAACCAGGAAAAAGCCCAAACCCACAAAGTAGACATGAAATTGTCAGGCAAGCCTAATGCTCACCAACTCCATGTATTCAAACTCCAAAAAAAAAAAAAATGAATGAATGAATGAAGAATACCTTTTTTTCCCTTTGCATAATGATGGTTTACCAGTTGGTGAGAACATGAGAAGGATAATGTCTATGTCACAGAGTATAGACAACTCATTAGCCTTCTTCATGATGCCATTTTTCCTTTTAGCATAGGTCGCTTGACGTCCATTGGTGTTCTCCAATCTCTTGATCTTTAGTTTAACCCTTCCCATCCTGCACAATTCAACATCGATATTTTAACCTTCAGAATTGTAAAAGCCTATTACTTTGATCTCCTTATAACCTCCATTAACCCCCCACAAAATCTACCCTCCACCAACATGTATGTAATACCAAAAGTTGCAAGCATTCACCTTTTATCAATTAGCATCAACAATGTCACCAAAAGCTCACAGATTTTTCAATAGAATCAATACACGAGTGGGAAATGAAATGTTATGCCATAAGAACTCTTGAACGGCCTAAACAGAAAAAGCTTTCGATGGAAGAAGTTTAGGAAATTTAGGATCATAGAATCATAACAAGAAAAAACTTCGAAAACGTTGAAAAAACCAATCTGAGATCACTAAACCCACGTAGTTAAAACAACTTAAGATTGAAATGATAGAAAAAGAAAAAAAAGTCGAAAACACTCCCACTTTCAGGATTTGGTTTTTAATATTTTTGCTCAATACTTTTTTTCCTTTTTTTTTCTTTTTTATAAAGGGAAATGCCTAACCTATTGAAGAGTAAAAGATGGGAACGTGTGTGAAAAAAAAAAAGCGAGAAAATCTCCAAAAAAACAAGAAAGAACTCACATACCCCAAATGAGCAAATCAAACGACGAGTTGAAAGTTGATCGTTCAAAGGGTCTTAAATGTGGGACAGCTCGAACATTCAGCCAAAGGTGAGAGAAAGAGAGAGACAATAGAAGCTCTTCAAGAGACACACACACACACACACATACAGAGAGAGATAGAGAGAGAGCTTACATATAGGATTGTCTCACACGACCGGGGGAGCGGGAAAAGCGGTCATGGAATGGAAGCTTGAGAATCGGGATCGTCAAAAACTTCACCCCTAAACCAATCAAACCAACCACAAACCGATTTCCCATCTCTCACTCACCCTTTCCATACCATAAACCCAAACCCCTACCCCTGCATAGCGGAGGTTTATCAACAAAACCTCTGTTTTCACTTCTGTTATTGTTGGTTGGTGGGCACTTCAGCTAATTGATTACACCTTCTTTTCCACATTTTCCTTGGTAAAATACAATAAAGCATGAAAATTTGACAATTTTTTGTGGGAATTTTTGTATGACCAAAGCAAAGGGAACTATACATCAGTGTTCTTTTTGCATAATCATGTCATCTTCAACCTTTTACTGCTCAATATATGGAACTTTCTAAGTTAGTTAAGAAATGTTCTCTCGAGAAAAGTTTTACTTTTTACGTTGGTACACATGGTTGTTGCTCGTACGTTAATCGCCACTTCCCCATGCACCTCACTTCTGACTTAATATTGAATATCCCTTTCATCTTAAACAATTTTCTACATTTTTTTATTGATAAGATTTTCTCATTCATTTTTGTTGTAAAAATAATTACACTTTATATATATAGTTTCATGTTTTAATTAATATAATTTGTATTAGTTGTCTAAGTTTAGTTAGTACAAGATGTTTGTCCATTAAATGTTTTTTCATTTAGGTGTTGTTTGATTCTAATTTTTTAATATAATTTTTTGTTTTCAATTTTGAGTTTATATTTTTTAATAAAAATAAAAATATGTTTAATTAGTAATGTAAATATAATTATATTTTTATAACCGATAATAATTACATATTAGATAAAACTTAAAGATAATTTTTTTATTAAAATAATTTATTTTAATATTATAAAATTATTTTATTTATTAAAAATAAATAATTTTAAAAGTAATTTTTATTTTAAATATAATTGAATTATTAGATTAAATTTTATTTAAAATTTATATAATTTAAAGACAT
>JAOQMM010000001.1:1819031-1838109 GCA_027563515.1 Erythroxylum platyclados
TTTAAAGGTGAGCAAAATCTATCACAATCTGGGTTACGTCTGTAATTGTTGTTTGTCTGTAATTGTTATTTGTCACTTTGGTAGCTATTGCAAATTTAGGTTTTTCAACTCTAAATTTGTCTGTTGCTTTAGAAGGTTTTGGACATTTTCAGTACAGGTATTTGGAGGTAAGAAAGATCATGACTTTGTAAAATTTTCCAATTTTGGCTTTCACCCTTTATTTCATATGTTACTTTGATTGGTGTTGGGACATCTTTGAGAGACGTCTTTTGAGGTAAGCAAAATCACAAGTTTGTGAAAATTAAAAGAAAAGGTGATTACATATGTTAGGTGTTTGATAAAATGTCATACAAATAATTCTAGTGTTGTTTTCCTAGTGAGTGATAATGTGATAGATTTCTTGAAAAGAAATTAGTAAGGCAATATTTGAGTCGTCTTTGTTCTTTATGGTTGCTTATATAAGTTCTGATTTCATCTTGATCAAATTTGGTAATAATGAAGGAGAAATGTGAATCTTTTTAAGTCTTAAAGATTTTTTGCATGTAACTTATGATCTTGCTTTTTGGGAATTCTTAAAAACATAATTTATTATTTGTCTATGTGCGTCAAAAGATTCCTTATCATAACTGCTTCTTAAGATGAAGACTATAGTGAAAGTGTATGGTGTATACCTCTTTATTAATGCTTTTCACAACTGGTCTTTGAATTTGGTTTAGGAAAGTGGAAAATTGTGATATAAGTTGAAAGCTTAAGAACACAAATGCTTTGGGACCATTCAAGTAGCTTATACTTTTTGGTTAATGTTTAAAAGAAACTAAATCTAAAATATTACATTCTATGTAATTATTATAAAGAGCACCATTTTGCCAATGTTATAAAATTATAGTTCTTTGAAAAAACAAATATTCTCCAAATAATTGTGTTTGTTGAAAAAATATAGTAGTTGATAAACTTTTTACATCTCGTGATAGCAAAAAAAAAAAGGGTCTTTTGATCTATAAAATCATCTACATTAACAATGCCAATCGTGCAACAATATACTCATACATACTGCATGTATAGATTGGAGGCTTCTTTATGAATGTCTTGAATAATAAAGAACCTTCGAAAGGAAGTTTATTAACAACAACAAGAACAACAACAACATCTAATATGAATCTCGTTGATACGTGGGGTCTGGAGAGATTCAATAGTATGCAGTCTTACTCTTAATTAGTAGAGAGGCTGTTTCCAAAGAAAATGAGGTTTATTAAATGTTTGAAATATGGTGTAAATTCTATGTATAGCTTAATTAATCTTTAAAAAGGAGCATCACTAGAAAATTATAACTATTTTTGTTGCTTATTGCAAGGAAAGAATATTGCAATTTCTTCTAATGGTATGATAAAAAATTTACTTTAGAAAGTTTAGATACAATATACGGCTTAATGGAAAAGAACATGATAATGTTTTACAATGAACATAAGGGAGGTGATAGTAAACTTAGTTAGGTGTGAGATTTGATAATCTTGTATTAGATTATGTATGGTGTTGTCATTTATGGGATAAATTGAAGCATTATGTATGTATATGGTAAATGGTATTTGCAAATGTATATTGATAAGTGTATATTTCACATGTTACCTAGGGTTGAATTAGTTTATTTTTTACACTTTTATAGCTAGAAGATGTTTAAAAGTGGAGAAGTTAGAAAAAAAAATGCATAATAGGCGCCAAACATATTAAAGAGGCAGGTGCATATCTTTTACGAGGTTCAAAGGAGTGAGAAATAGAATAAGAATTATGCCAAATATATTTTTGGTGACAGCCATCAGTTATACTCTACCTTATACTGAATAAAATTTTTATAGAGCAGGACCAATAGTAGTCTAACACCAGTTCTTGTGAATAATTTTTAAGGACATATTAAATCATAAGTTCAAGCATTTTAATAATTTACTTTTTAATGAATACCATCATTAGAGTTCATTGTAATGGGCTTTGAAGGCCTGTTACAACCTCCTTTATTATTAAGATTTTAATTTTAGGGTTTCGTTATATTGAAGAAGAATTTGGAGTAAGATTGGAGGAGACCGTAATAATTCTTTTAGTTTTTTCTTCCCTTTCTTTCTTTTAGGTTAAGATTATTCTACTTTAGTTTACTTTTAGTTATGTTAAGATTATTCTACTTTAGTTTAGTATTAGTTTTAATTATTCTATTTCAGTAGTTAAAACTCTAGTTATAGTTAGGCATATTGCTTGAGATGAATTCTTAAATTATTAATATACAATTTAATTATTTATTGGTTGAATTTATTCTCTTTTATCTTAATGTAGATTTATGCCTAATCATCGTATATTCAGTTTTAGGTATTGTATGAAGGATTGAGTGGTGAATTATGATTCGTGTATAAGGAGAATAAATATCTCAACTAGAGAAGGAAAGTATCCTAGACTATTAGTTGAATTGTATTACCTAATTGAACATAATTGTGTGCCTCAAGAAAAGACATAGATACTCTATATTAATTTTTATTTCAACCTAGATTACCAATTTTGCATGATAATTGGAGTTCTAGATAAATGAACTCTGAAATTCTAGTATTAGTTTTGCTTATTTCTCTTTGTTTAATTATCTCGTCTTTGTTAGTTTATCAATTTCATTATTTTCCTATGGATCAAAATGGAAGATCGCCAATACTGCATATAGGTTTATCTAAAAGATCATCAATACTGCATATAAGATTATCTAAAAAATAAATTTAAAATATTATTAATACTATACAAGAGGTTGTCCAAAAGATCATCAATACATATAACAGATCTTCAATGTTTATCAAAGAAATACATTTTAGATTTTCCAAAAAGTCGTAAATACATAGGACTTTTATATGAAAGATTAATGATGATGTCATTTATATACATTATATTATTTATCAACATTGTATATGGAGGCTTGCCATTTTTGAAAAAATGGGATTGGATCTTGTCATATGACGTAAGGAATGACATCCTACATCTTCTGAAATCATCTCCAACGCTTTTGTATTTCTTATAGTTGACATGTCCTTCAATCCTTATTGACAGAGAATCCTTCTTACCTTCACCAACTTCTCTTATTATCTTTTTTTGCCTTTATGCTTTTTTCTTATAAATGGAGGATTGATCTTCTATTTATGTTCTTTCCTAGTTATTGGCTAAAACCATTCACTTAATACTAGATTTATACTTTTTTTAATAACACCTCATACATTTCTTTTTGAAGTAGTACTTATGTATACATACCTCTGAATCTCTTTCCACTAAAATGATTATTAAAATGGCATGGCTATAAGGGATCCAATCAAGTCCCATTTTCCACAAGTATAATCATATGTTTTAAGGTTCACTACACGATGATCACTTATATAGTGTTTAATTTCATATTTTTCATCACCTGTAAAATAATCTAAACAATTAGTATCATTTGTTTGAAGGTCATTCATATACTATTCAAAGTCAAATTTGACATTACTTACAAAATGAGCCAAATAATTAATAGCCTTCTTTTTATTTTTCTTTTGCTTTGACATAATGTTAAGATATATGTTATTGTTATATGTGGCCATCTTTTTCTTCTTTTGATGGAATCTCTTAATGATTTCTCTTCTTATCACTTCTAAGCAGGTTAAAAATAGTTTGTTCCTTATATTTCTTAAGTATACATTAGAACACTCTATAATCTTATTTGACAATATATCACTCTTGTATCTCTTGTTAAAAGCATGTCTACACCATCTCTTTTTTGGAATTTTTTGCATTTAGTCATAAACTACTTTATTTATGCTCTCTAGATCACCAATTATCTTTCATAATATTCAGAGTAAAATTAAAATATGTACTCCACATTTAATCTTTAATGACAGTAGACAATTTTTACTTGCTTTATAGATTGACCTACAAATGCTTAAAACAATAATGAGGATCAAGGTGCGTGTACTTATGCTCAAACAATTCTTATGGTCCTTACATCATATGATTAAAACAAATTCAACATCAAACTAAGTGGCACTTCATATGAAAATAAATTTTTGTATTTCATTTTTTACCTTTTGTATGTTACTCATAAATACCAATGAGTAATCATTGGCAATGTCATCGAGTAGACATCCCAAAAACCATTCTACAGCTCTCTTTATTCTTAATTTTAACAACAACCTAAGATAAATGATAAATGTCATCATTTGGATCTATTTTAATGATTGCTAACAGTTCCTCACCATATCTTATTTTTAAGAGACACTCATTAATGCATATAATTAGCCTATAAGAATTGATAAACTTATATTTCATTTGTTCAAGATAAATGTAACATGAATCAAATACACCTTTAGGAGATCTACTACAAAGTAAGTTATCCATGTTGCTTTCTATTATAATGAAAAAGTACCCTTTTGACTTCTTATATTGTACCTCTTCATCTCTATAAATTAAATACACTTTTAAGAGATTTAACATAAAATGAGATACCCTTATTGCTTTCTATTACAACTAAAAAGTACCCTCTTAACTTCTCATATTATGCTCATTCATCTTTAAGTAGCAAATATAAGGCATGCCTCTTAGCTTTATAAACTTTAATGTTTAAAATCTCTTGTTAATCTTACAAAACAACCCTTTTTAGCTTTAAAATATGTAAGCTAGGTCTGTCACTAAAGTATGCCAGATACTTATTAGCAATCCATTAATTATAAATCTTCTTATCGTCAAATGTTCTACTACAAGAATGGGTATCCTGGAATGTCTTAATCTGAAATGCATGCCCATTTTGTATAATGTTTGCATGTATTCTCTACCTGCATTTCTTTTTGTACTTTATAATAACTCTTAATCTTTTATTTTTGATATAATTATAGTCAAACCTTATATGGATTCTCATGTTTTTCAAAGACTTTCTAAAAGTGTTGACATAATAAAAAAATCATTCGACGCTTCAAAATAACTTTACCATTATTTGAACTTGAAGCACTAAAGTGAGGATATTTTGGATTCTTCTTATCATAATCTGAACTTCCTTCTAGTCTACCAGTATCTTTGTCATCAACTCCAATGTCATTATCCCTTAAATCAATAGTTTAAACACCCATACACCATATTCATTTTAGGTAATTATTCTTTTATACTATATTCAAATGTATCATCTACAATTTCTTAACTTAAATATCCTAACTCACTAAAATTTGTTGACTTGTTATCACTATATGTTATGTCAATTGATTCATTTAATGCTTCAAAGTCTACTTTAGTGGTTTTTCTAATAAATGCCTTGATGGACACATTAGTAGATGCCTGAATGTTTACTTCAATAGCTACCACATTAACTTCTTCAATGTTTGGTTTGGTGTACATTAGGCATCATCATTAGGAATGACAATGGGTCGGGATGGGCCGGGCTCGAGCTTGGCCTGGCCCAGCCCAACCTGTCTACATTATTTTTTAAAATTTTTTTGACAAAAAGGCATCATTTTTTACAAACCGACGTCGTTTTGTAGCCCGTGGCCCGAACGGGTCAAGGATTCTTAGCTCGTGGCTCGACCAACCCGGGCCGGGCCAGAAATATCATCCCTAATCATCATCCTCAATTACCTTAATAAAAATATCTATTGTTATATGTGTATAATTTGGAATATTTCTCCCTATCAAAATACACATTAATTATCTTCAGTTTTCTTTCTTCAATTGCTTGTACCAACATCCTAACATCATTATCATTTTATAATATCTCAAACCATTTTTAATCGATTCAAGTGGGAATTTATAGGTAAAATTTCAGACTTGCCAATACCCGAACCTCTCAATATTGAGCTTAAAATCAACCAACATGATCTCATCATCCTTGGTACCAAAACAGTCTCTCTCCACCTTCATATTTCATATTTGGTTTGAATTTGAAAGATACAACATAAAATCACCCAAACCAAATCTTCGGGTCAAAAAGTATCAATCATTTCTCAAACCTACAATAACATCATAACAATATTTTTTAGAAATTACATGAAGAAAATTAAAAGAAAAGAAATATAGACTTTTAACATTTTTTCATTGGCTTGGGAGCTCTAGTTGCTTTATAAAGTATGTACTTTCTATCAATTGTGGACGTAAATGATAGCTCTTTTGTCTAAGATGTGGAATAAATGCATATAATACTAGTGAGATCATAAATATCAATAACAAACAAATGATTAATCTCTACAACATATGTAGTTTCGTAGTATAATCTATGCTAACCATTCATCTTAATTGAAGTTCTAAATTATCCTCAGCTTATAAATCATATTCTAATACTAAATCATGCTTAATTACACTATGATACTTAGACATATAAAATTCGTAATATTAAGTATTAAGGGTCTACCTCTACAAATATAAAATCTTCTATTTAGACCTAACTTAAAAAAATAAACAAAGCAATATTTATAAAATTAGACCCAATTTTAAAGCGAAATACTGTCTATCAGATAATTTTAATAAATAGGAATTTGAAGAAATCTCCAAATTAAAACTCTAATAAAAATTCCCAATTTCAAACAATTGTGCTTAAAACCCTAATCATAATCTTTTAATTAAAATCTATGGATTTAAACCTTAATCAAAATTCTTAAAATTGAAAAATAATCAAATCGAACCCCTAACAACTCAATAACTCATAATACCTAAATTCCAAACCCTATTTCAAACTATTACTAAAAATCCTTAAATTGCGAGTCAAATTTTCACAAGCCTATATACCATAACAAAATAGAATTATAGACTTGCTCGAACCGAGAAACACGATTCTAATCTTCCCTTCTCTTCTTATATGTGTAACAATCTTAGTGGCTATGATTTGTCACTATCCATATTTGCTTCTCTTCGTATTTTCTTCTCTTTACACTTTGATTTTGACTCAAACACTTGGTCACAACGACGAACTCTTCATATGATGTCGTGAGTATGCACTATATGATGTCGTGTGTCGTATGGCGCTGCATGAAATGTGCTGTATCACGTCACACAAAATGACATTGTTTTAATATTCTCTCTTAAGTCTTGTAATGAAGACTAACGTCAAAGCGCCAGATGTAACAAAATTGAAGTTTAAGAGGGTTAATAATAATTTTTAAAATTTATAGACTAATTTAATTAACATATATCTTATATCACTGTATCTATGTAGGCTCGATTCTAAACAAAAGCTAAAAAGATACCTATTCAAGATTCACTCTTAATTTGTCCCTATTTTATTTTATTATATTTTTTATAAAAGTTCACTTTTAATATCCATTAAGAATAAAAAGAGATAAAATATGAGATTCTTTTACTTTAGTCGGGTCTATAAATATTAGGAATGGCCTGTATATATGTCTTATCGTAATTTTTAAAAAAAGGCATGGGGTTTGGAAAAAAATAATTAGAAGTTCGAGTTTATTTGTTGAAAATAAAATTTAGTGTTAAGTTTCCATTAAAATATTAAAAAAGTATGACATTGTGGGACATGCATGCTTCGATTTGCATAGCTCAGAGCTTTCAATAGGTTGCCTTTGGGCCTTTAATGGTTCGTAGCTCCAACGCAGAGCTTTGTAAATGAAAAGCCACATTGGCCTCAGGAATTTCTAAAAAACGACTTTACATATGAACATTTAAATGAATGAAATCAAAACAGAAATATTGTTTTCGTAATATATAGTAAAAGAATAATTCCTGAAATTTGAATAAAAATTTAATTCAGTTTCGTATAAAATTTTAAATTTACAGTTAAACATTGAATTTTCTTGATAATATTCAATAAAATATCTCCGTAATTGTAGTTTGATAATCTCTAAATTCTGCGTCTCAACGAGATTTCTTTAAGGTGTTATTGTTGTTATTAACCGAAGTTTGATAAAGTTGCTTATTTAGAAAATTAAAGAGTAATTATCACTATTTAAGTCTTACAGCTTCTATGATATGTGTTATATGTTATTAAATTTATTTATTTTTACATTTATTAACTATTTAATATGCCTTTGATGAAAAAATGATTTATCAAAACTCTTACTAGAATTGCTTTACTAATTAATTTGATAAAATTTGTTTTATGTAAAGGAAATGAATATAAATTTACGTAATTTAGAAAAGTTATAACTATTCAAATTTAGTGAAGAAGGCAAAGGTATTCAGTGATTTTTATTTATATTATAATTTCATTAATAAATAAAGTATATTGATAGGAAATTAGTGCAAAAACCATTTTTAAATTTGGAATTTTATATTTTTAAGGGAATAAAACTTTTAGAAAAAGAATGCAAGGTATAGGATGCTTAAATTTAATCTACTTGTAATTTGAAAAATAATCATGAATGAAATATACAAATAAAAATAAAAATAAATAATATATGCTAAATTATTAAAAAAATATTCTAGCCATATATTAAATATTAAATTATGATCATAGTTTATAACATAAGATAACATTTTAAAATATAAATCTCATTTAAATACAAAATAAATAATAATAAAGTACAAGTCAAATAGGATATTCTGAATTATGATAAAAATACAAATTAGTGAAAATAAGATAGCAACATATATAATGAAAGGAATAACTAAAAGCACTTCTCCATGAATCTAACAAAGTCATCGAAATCAATATTTCCGTTTCCATCCTTATTGATTGCCCTGATCTTCCTTTCACAGTGCATCACTTCTTGGGACCCTGCCTTCTTCAAGCCTAGAGAGCACAGAACTCTCTGCAAATCCATGGCGTCTATAAGCCCATCTTTGTTCTCATCAAAGATATCAAAAGCTTCCTTTAGCTCTTCCAAGTTCGGCTCCTCAAGCTCAAACAGTTGTGAGACTTCACTTGCATTGTATCTTTCTTGAAGCTTGTCACCTTCTTTGTCATAGAATAATTCTAGCCTGTCAAGCACCATGGTTACATCTCCTACACTAACTTCGTTTTCTTCTCGTTTATGACTTGGATTTGGTTTCTGGGTCGATGGTGATCTCATCAAAACATGGAGTGAGCTCAGGAAATGGTTGAAAAAGTTCAGGAAAGTTGAGACAATACCACAGAGAGACATGTACCAGTGGAAGGTATGAATTACCCTGGTAGAGAGTCTGTGGCTTGTTAGTAGCAATCCTTTCATGTCAGGCATTAATGAAGAAAAACTTGGAGACAGCCTATATATAATGGATTAATGGGAACCAGATGCCCTGTATACAGTAAAGGTCATCAAAAACCATTGCCGGTCAACGAGGCAAGTGAACTTGTAAGATTCGTATGTGAACTCTGAGAATCTTTGTGGAAAATGAGAGGAAATAAAGACGTCATTTACCTGAGAGCGGCTTTCTTGTAAACTTCAGTCACTTCAATGTGAAGGCTCAAATGTGTTAGTTTAAATATAAAAAACGAGGTATGTAATGAACAAACTGGTCACCATAGAAAACTTGTACATTACAGTTGTTGGATACTAAACGCGTCCATTAGTTTACTCCCCCCAAAAAGTTGGAGTTTTGTCTAAGTCACACAATCAAGTGCTTTTGAAGTTTGGTTAAATAAAACATCCGACAACTCGGTAGAACTTATAAATTCCTCAGCAATTATGAATTTGTCAATGGCGTGTAAACATATATTTGAAAACGATGAAAAGGTCCTCAATTGCATTAGAACAGAATATAATTTGAGTTAGGTGGGTTTTAGTCTTCTTTCCAAGTCTTATTAGTTACGATTAAATTTGTTTGTCAGGTTTTTGGAATCTCTGACACCAAACAAAACATTTGATAAAATGAGTTGGAACAAAATACTGAGCTTACTAAGGTAATTGAACTTCACAAATGATAATGGCTAATTGGAGGTAGAGATGATAATGGCAAACCCGGCCCACCCAAAGGTTGGTAGCCTATAGACTTTTCAGTCGACTCATTTTTTAAAATATTTTTTGATAAAATAGCGTTATTTTGTCTAAAAACAAATCGGCTAAAAACAAATCGGCTCGTGCCGGGTCAAAAATGTTATTCCTAATTGGACGGGCGACAAGTAAAACGGGGCATTGTCACAAACGTCTCCAAGAAGGGAACAGGTGCTAACGAAAGCTTGTGGTGATGTCAGATCTGAACAAACCAACTTCCGGACTGTTGTCTTGGAACTTAGAAATGCACTTTCAGGTGGGCAATCCCAAGCATCTTTTCTTCACCACAGTAATGCAAACGAAAATACGTAGGTAACCCCGAACGGTAGTCCAAGCTAGTTTCCCTAGGAGCTTTTCAACCGAATTGACTGGAGATTGGTGTAGTGGTAAACTTTGGATAGTTAATTCAGAATAAAAATATATTAAACATTACTTTTAATTTATTAAATAATTTATTAAAATATAAATAATAATAAGATTCTTATTAATGATAAATTACATTAGTTGAAGTTAATTACTTTATTAAGTATAAATGTTATAGAAGAAAATTGAGTTCCAGGAGCTGTAGACAACTAATCATCCATTTTAATTTAATTTGTTCGCAGGATACTAAGCTTTACACGGATAATAGTGTATAAAAAGTTCATAAATTTGATATTTACTTTCTGTTTTCTTTTGATTTCTTTTTTTCCCCTCAACTTTGTTCTATGTACATGTGTATATGTAGGGATGGGTCAGGCCCAAGGCCCGAGCTTGATTGGGCATATTAGGCTTGTAGCTCAATCTAGTCTAGACTAGCTCGACTTTTTAAAAATTTTAATATAATTTTATTTAATTAAAAATATAATATGAGAAATGTAATTAATTAAAGTTATGAAGTTAAATTGATCAATAAAAATTGAAATCTACGTGCTCTTGAGTCCGATCACTATATAAAACATTATAATATTATATATGAAATTAACTCCTTTCATCTTGTATCTCAGGTCTAACACAAATATGATTGCACTAGTATATCCAACCATATATTAATAAGAATTTAGCTTCTCCATTATCTATTCTGTCATAACTCAAATAACCTCATTGTAATCAAACATTCAATCAGATAAAACTTTCTTTATCTTACACATAATACTAAAGCAACAATGTGAAGTTTGGATATTTTGTTCCCAAAAACGATTCAATCGTGATATAAAATAATTTCAACTTTACAAAATTTCTCTAGCCAACTGCCATTGGTCTTCTATAGGCATGCAAGTGTACTGAGAATCGCTTTTTCTCAATCTTGTAAACACCTCAATATATTGAATTCTAGAGTCCAACATCTCGAAGGTTGAATCCCATCTGATTAGACAATCCAAAACCAACTTCTTTGTACTCGGAATGCATAGTAGTTGTGCAATTTTTTAAATTTCTCAACTCTTTCAGGTGTTACACTCCAATATACTACATTGCTCCAAATTGAATCTATTGCTTCATTTTTCATCTCAAACCCAACATTCACAATCAAATTCAGAATATGCGCAAAACAATGCATACAGAATAATCTTCCACTAGCTAACAAGCTCCCAACCTGTATCTCATTCATCAACTTTTCAAGCATAGCATTACTAGTGCTACAATTGTTTATTGTTATGGTGGATCATTTGGTGTTGATATTCCAATCTATCAAACAGTCTCCCAACACGGTTTCCACCTTTCGCTTATAAGTGGTGCTAAAACATAAATGTACCTACCATATACAAAAATGACCAATATCAATCATAACATAATAAAAAAGTAAATAAACAATATTGAAGAATATAAATTACCTCGAAAGTTTATTGCATAGAGTCCAATCATTGTCAATATAATGTGACATCATCAACATATAACCCTTTTTTTAGTTATCAACTATCCACATGTCTATTGTAATTTCATCTCGACAATGCTCTTATAATTTCTTTTTTCTTATCCTCATATATCTTCATAATTTCCTTCTTCAACGTATTCAGAGTTGTAACCTTAAAGGTCGGTTGCATTAAGTTGCAAAATATCCTAAATCTTTTAATATTAACTATACATAGTGGATGTTTATCACCAATTACCATAGAAGCAATCAAAAATCTTAATGTATTGCTGACAGAAAATGTTGCAGTCATTTTATTCTTCCCTCTTATAAGGTCAGGAGTAAAAAATGTTTGACTTATTGAAACGGTCTTTTTCTATTACACGAATCCATATGTCTCTTTAAATGAGAGGTTCCACCTTTTAAACTCTTGACAAACATCTTGTAATGATACTTACATTCACCTTTTTCTATTTTGTCAATTTATTTAGTCTTATTGAAGCGATTCCAAACTTTATTTTTTAATTGACCTAGACTTGTATCTTCACTTGGTACGTAATTAGAATTTTCCACTTCTATATAGGATTACAACTCTCCACTGAAGGAATATGCTTATCCATCTAAAACAATCAAGCAATCAACATATAAATATATATGTTATTCATAATCATAATGGATAATTTGTCACACAAAGCAAGAGTGTGTATTTATTTTTGTGGACTTAAACGATCACATACATGAGCGTGTATATGATTGTGTAAGTCAATGTGAAGTTTTTGTGTAGACTTATATGGTCACTTGCTTAAACGTGTATGTGGCTATTTATGTCATTTAATCATACTTACACGGTAAAATACATGAGCATGTATATGACCGTGTAAGTTCTCGAAAATTCACACTCACAGTCACTTACACATCCACATACATGCCGGTGTACGTGACTGTGTAATTATGTGAAAACACCCTTCAGACGGGAACAAGCATAGAAATTTCAGTATTCCAAAAATTCAGTCTTCAATTAAAAGATTCAAAACTAGAATATGACGAAGAAACTTTACTTTGGTAGGTGGGTGGTAAAGAAGCAAAAAAAGATGACGGCAGGGTGGTGGGGAAGTGGGTCTGCGGGGCGGTGCACCGAAGGGGTTGCGAGAGGGATTGCAAAGACTGGAAAAGGAAGGCGAAAGATGTGGAGGAAGGCAAAGTGGGCGGTGGGCCAATAGTGGCGACAGACTGATCACAGATAGAGAGAGAGAGAGAGAGAGAGAGAGACTGAAGCTTAAAGGCAGAGGAAAAAAACGACCCAAGAGAGGGAGAAAAGATAAGGGGAAACGACCTTGTTTTACTTTATTAGAAACAAAAATACTTAGCCTAAATGCAAAATAACGTCGTTTAAATTTCAAAACCTATCAGACTTTGTACTGAATTCGAGCTCAATTTTCACCATTAGGAACTGAGGCTTGATCAATATAGGCTGAACCTGTTGAACTCGGGTCAGGTTGAGCCAAACTGAAGCCCAAATGTCATCCCTATGTATACGTATATACGCTTGAGTTTTCTTCTAAGTATGTATATAAATATAAAAATCATTACTTTTTTCTTTCCTCGTAAAAAATAATTAAAATTTCTTTTAAAAAAAAAGAAGTGTGCTTAGTATGCAAGAATTTCTCTTTTTGCTTATAGAATTGATAGCTTACCATGGCATCTGATCAGACTGATGTAAAGTTCATTGGCAGAATCGAAAAAGCTTGTTCTGCACATTCATCACTGGTCCTTTACCTACAATAACCAGTACAACCACATGAACCATTTCCTCTAAATTGAAATTGTTTATTACAAGAAGATAAGGAAGTGGTATAGCTGACTTTGAAGCTCATTTGCCTTTTAAAGGTACTTTCTTCTTTTACTATGCTCTTTTCCACTATAGAATCTTCCATAATTATTTTTTTTAGGTGTCTATTTTATAAATTCTTATATATATGTATTGATTTATATGTTCAGATACCAAAATAACTTTAAAAATCCCAAGATTTCAAGCACTAATCCCCTTGAGCCACCCTTAACAAGCACAATAATCAATATAGGTTGCAAGGAAGTTGCATGAGGGTCAGCCTTATCTTTAACTGAAATAACAAGACAGATGGTTCTGAGATAGGGGTTTAGTGGATTTCCATAGTGCGTAAGACGACTAATGCATTCCACATATTACATAAGGTTACTTGGGACAAGCCACATAAAGGCTACCTAAAGGGTTGATGTTAACATGCAACAAAGAAAATGTTCTCCAAGGATAACCACAAGCTGGGGGGAAGAAATCTTAGATAGGGTTTCCATCATGCAAATGTGGAACTTCATATAGTAATAATATTAAAAAGAAAAAAGAAAAAGTTCTTTAAACGTCAAAATCATTAATTGTTGGGATGAAAATAGAAAAAGATGGTTCAATTGGATGGAGTTTTAGTGGGAGTTGCTTCAAATGCTCTCGTTAGATACATCACAGTTTGCTTTCGTCATAGAGGGTGGTAACAACTGATAATGCTGAGATAAGGATCTTCTAATTGGAAAAAAAGGTAAAGAATAAGAATAGGAATAGCATCTAAGTCTTTTTTACAATTTTTTTTAATTTAAAAAATTGAAATTTCAAGTCACTTTAAATATAATTATTGGAGAATAAAATTTTTAAAAATTATAAAATTTAATTGAATTGAGCCTATTATTACTCAAAATATATAATTTATAGACTATTGTGTGCATTTACTAATGTTTTAAAAACCGACCAGAATTTAAACCGATAAGATAAGATGTTTAAAGTTTAAAAAATTCAACTAGTATTAGACTGTCTACTAAAGATTAAATAAAATTTACAAAAATGGTCTTTGCCTATCAAAAAATTTGACGTTTAATTGAAAAAAGAGATTGTTAAATAAAAATTAATTTATTTATTTTCGTTTATAAGAACTTATTATTTTAAAAATTGACTAATTAATTAATAAATTGATCGGTTTTTAATAACAAGAATTATTAAAATAAATCGAACTGAAAATTTAATAACTGAACCGAATAGTTAGACGATATAAAGTTTTTACAGTTAAACTGGTCGAATCAGTTGAATTTTTTAATTATTTACATTTGTAAATAACAATTTCGGGGTAAACTAATATTTTAAGAAAAAGAATAGGAATAGGAATAAGTAAAAGAATATCTGCAGCAAAAGAGAAATTGAAAAATAAATGGAAGATTTATGTGGTCTAATCTCTGACAGAGAGGATAGTGTTCCATGGGTTGGGTCCCAAAACCAGCAAGAGGAATGGCCACCTAGTGTTAATACCAACAATGAAATGTCTGAATGTTTCACTTTCAATCTATCCACCATCCACCTGGTTTTTATTCATAGAGGGCATAGCAGATACATATCAAGTTGGCAACATGGTTGGCTATTAGGATATGTTTATATTTCACTTGGAGGCAGGGAAGAAATGGTTGAAAAAGAAAGTCAGACAAAGACAGCCAAAAAGAAAAGATGGAACCTTCTCCCTCGTGTTTCCAGCTTTTAGACTATGGTTGTCTGGGTTCATTGGGGATTGAAAGAGAAAGATGCTTGGAATAAACATATATGCATGAAACTTCAAGTTTATCTCAACATTTGTGGGCCTGCAGGTACTTTTCCCAGTTCCCACCATGATCTAAATCTCCATTAAAAAAATGGCATATTGAGCTAAGGAATAATATCTTTCACTGAACTTCCATCTTGAAGCTGCAAATCCTATTTCCTGTGTCATCTCACCTTTTACGTCAGGAGTTTTAAGATTTTGACACGAATTGCAGAACGGAATTTATGCAATACTCATCCGATATGTGGAATCTGTGACAATTTTTCATGGGATGGTTGACAGCTATCAGATGAACTCGCTGGTATTTGGAAAGCTTGAGAGGGAATCAGGGGCAAGAATCTGCAAGATTCCAATGCTTTTATGAGTTTATTCAATTTGATACATCCAGGAATCTCTTTGGTTTGGAGGTATATATGCCATATGTACATGTTACTAGAAGAGACCATCTCAGGAAGAGACCTCATCTTAAGTGTTACACAGATTAAAATATAGTAGCTACTGTGATCCATAGTTAGAGATTGCTATCTCTGCTCTCCTACAACGTGAAAGTAGGTTAAAACCTCAATTCTCTGTTTCTCAACCGCATTAGAGTGCTAGTGCTCAGACATTTCTCTTATGTTCTCTCATGGAAGTTTAGGGACCGACACAAAGCTGCAGGGTTGGCTAGAAGAACAGATGTCTCGGAGGAGCCTTTGCAATCTGTAATTCCAGTTCTTGATTGGAAGCCCTTAAACAAGTCTACTCCATTGGTAGAACTTGACCTATCATTCTTAATGCCAAGTGTTGCCCATATAGAGCTCTTTGCAGCTTCATTTGGATCATCGATCCTCAAGGTCTTTGGGACCACGACACTTCTGTTCGAACTATTACCGGTTCCAGAGGACTGCTCTGAGTGAGATGGGTTAAGAAGATTACCATCTCTTGAATGTTTTCCCAATCGAGACGTGGGGTTAGAGCTTGGTGGACAAGGTTGTGGCAGAGAGAGACAGGCAGAAACATTACAGAGACTTTGAACAGTACAGCCCCGATGAATTGGCGCTGGGTAAAATGGCACCGGAAATCCTGAAGAGCTCAGAGTAGTTTGAGACTTCAGAGTGTTCCATGGACATGGCCAAGCAGGACCAGGGAAATATGGTGCCTGAACAGGAAAGCCTTGATAGTCCTCGCCGTTAGCTTCTTGGGAAACACCATTACATCTCCGGTCCAACGAATTCGAAGCTGTCACTGATGATCCACTTGAATTTTCTTCCCCATTATCTGTCACGCCTCCACAAGAAACAATGAATCTATTTTGATCAGCTACGTGATACCCGTTTCCAACACCGTTTGCTGTCTTCTTTGAGAGGTTCAAAACAGAAGCAACAGAGTCGCCGAGAGGAGAATTAGAGCCAAAGTTAAGAACAGTCCCATTGTTTCCCCAACAGTAGTTGTGAATTCCATTAATTGGATGAACCTGAGCTGTTTGGAGACCTTTTGAGACTATTATTTGACGATAATGTGAAGCAGAAGAGCTCTTGCTCTTTCGCCGACCAGCACCCACGGGTACATTCCTCATGTTACCACCTGCAGTCCAGTATCTTTGACAGCTTTTGCAGAAATGGCGAGGCTGGTTAACGTTGTAGTTGTTGTAATAACAGAACTTGGTGTCCATGCTATTGCAACGTGGGCAAGGAAGTATTTTGTCAGGCTTCTTTAAACTCTTCTCACTTTGGTCAATCTTTTTAGAGCTTTTCAATGATGAAGTTTCTCTTTCCACTGATGGAGTCTTTGGGTTCTCACTGGTGCCTGATGATGCCGTTTGATTTCCCGAGTCCTCCATTAATGGATTCGACGTACCGTCTTCCTGTTGATCATCTTTGATTTCTTCCCCTGTTGGCTCCTAAAATACCAAACGTAAAATTCCATGAAACTACGGAAGCTGGAAAAGAGATAATACACGACTGATTGGAAAATTCAACTTCATGTGGAAATTGGAATAGATAATATATTAAAAATATTTTTAATAATTTTTCTTAGATGATCAAGATCGTGAAAATTTTCCACTTATGAGAACGAAAAATCGTTTTAGGCAGTGGAAAAGTTAGAATTAGTCTAATCCTTTTCCTAAAAACAGGGCAGTTTAATCACTCCATGACAAAACGATCAACCCATGTTGGAAACTATCAGAAAACTAATCACCAGCCTAGCAGAGACAAGAAAAGTTCTTGACTTGCTTCATCAATCAGCCGAATTATTTGAATACTTGAATGTCCTAAAGCAAATTGGAAGAAGCCGAATAAGAACAGCACAGTTCCATCAACAGTAAGAATTTCAAGCATCCAAAAACAAAAGTAACTGAAAAACTGTGATATGTTTAGGAAACTTCTGTTGGAGCCGCAAAGTAACTTTCTTGGAGTTGAAGGAAAGATATATTTCCTAGAAAGTACAGAACAAGAGACGAAATTGAATGGAAAGATAACAGAAAGAAAGAGAGAGATTCGCTTGCTCAATCCCATACCATTAAGGAAGAGCCTAAAATGAAGCATCAACCATTCTCCTGTATCCTCAGAACTATTAATATTACAAACAAAACTAAGATCGATCCATCAACAACTCCTCCATTTGGAGAAATGGGTTGTCCTCAGAATCGCAGATAGCACGCAAAGATGTCAACTTGACTACACGAACACAGAAAAAAAAGTGTAAGACATAACTACATACCTTACAACCATCTTGCTCTTCCACTTCCTTCTCTTCGGACAAGTTTTCTCGTAAGCAAGTCGTATTGCTAAAAAACCCGTTTTCAAGTGCTCCTGAGCAGCGAGTGTATTGATCAGCAAAACATCCATCCTCTTGTAAGTTGAGTGGCAACACAGGAATGGTCTTGCCAAAAAGCTTTATGGCAGAATCTTTGAAATCAGGCATTCTCTCTTCTTCTTCTTGTTCCTGTAGTTTCTCAGTAACGATTGACAGAAACAAATAACGTTCTTGAGTGGTTGAAGTCTTAGTTAAGATCGTCGTGTCTGGGTTTTGGTCTGACTTTGAGGTGAGTGCAGGTAAAATTTAAGCATGAGGAGCGACTATATGGTGGGGAACGCCACATCAGACACGGGAAGGGGGTTGTGAGCCACAAGTTTATGTGGCCTTTGAGATCTTTCGTTCTGTTTGATTCCCCACATTTGCTTGTAAAGATAGTGCTCCATTGTCCCTGCCTTTTCCTTTGCCAAGTAAGCAATTTTGAGTCACTTCTTTCCTCTCTTTTTTTGACCGCCAATTGGATCTCAAGTTTGAAGTAGTATTTTCTTTGGTAAATATACACAAAAAAAACTATATTTATAATAATTTAATTTCACTTTTATTTTTCTGTTTACTTTTTTGAAAAATAATTCCATATTGTGTGGCTATCTATGTAATATGTTTAAGTATAGTATATATGTATATACGGCTGTTTACTAACATGATATAATACATAGTTATAATATGTACATACATAATCACACTAACACGTAGAATAAGTATGTGCATAGCTCTATAGGTGCTACTATATAACACATATATTGTATAGGTTACACAATTGTACTTACAAGTAATTGGTTGTATACATATACACTGTACATACCTATGCTACATCTAGCTGTTAGTTAATATAGTTATGGACTAGCTATTATACATAAATGGTTATATACAGCACTATGTATGTGTATTATACGTTACGCATGCATAATATGTGAGTATTAATGTAATATGTATAAGTATAGTATATCTGTATGTACAGG
>JAOQMM010000001.1:1862610-1873857 GCA_027563515.1 Erythroxylum platyclados
TAGAAACAAAAACGTATGAAAACCTGTTGCCAAAAATTAGAAAAACATCTTTTTTACGTTTCTGTAAAGTTGTTGTGATTTTTTTAATTTTGAGAACAAGAAGTGATAACAATATTCAACCAAACATATTTTAAGGACTTATTTCTTTTTTTATGAAAACTACAACAAAAAACAGGAAAAAAATATAAACAAACAATCCCTTAGTTATTGATAAAATAGGAAATGATAAAATTGAAAAGGATTATAAACACTCGTTAACTTTTATTGATATACGTATAAGATGAAATCAAAGTCCGAAATAAAAGATAACATACATTATTATAATATTATAAGTTATTATCAAAATATCATCAAGATGTTGATTCTTATCATAATATTATCATTAAAATTTTATATTAAATTTATAATAATTATTTTATTTTTGTTTCAATGATACTTTTATTTTTAATAACTAAATATGAATAAAAAATTTCTCTATTATTATTTTTAATAGTTAATATTAAAAATAGCATAACTCTCACCTTTATTTAATACCATACAAAACATGCATAATTAAGAATTTCGTTCTTATTCTGATTTCCACTTTCTATTCCTTTTTTATTTTTTATTTCGATTCTTTCATTACTAATCACCAACAAGACTTAAAAGAGTTTATGTTTTTTCGGTCCATAGTTAATTTTGAGATTAATACTTAAGTCTGTTCGAATTAATTCAGTTTCATATCTTTATAGTGGAAAAATCTATAATTCTTATATTTTACATGTGTACTTGGAAAATTCATAAATACACGAAATTATGTGATAAGGTAATATTAAATGATTTTAATTAGTCAAAAAGATTAGTATGTTAAGCAACCTTAAACTCCCTAATTAGACCACTAGAGTGAGGTTTCTTTTGTTAAAGGTTGCGAACTCTAAAGGAAGAATTAGTGGAAATGTAGATAAGTTCTTTGATTTGCATGATGAACACCTTAAGAATAAAATGAATAATCCACCAAGCTAATGTAGCTTAAGATGATCGGAATTAATTCATAAACATGCACATGGTAATAAAATTTTAATATGGGTAGAGTATAGAGCCCATTAATAAGAATTGAGCTTGAGTCTAACCATTGCTAAAATGACTAGAACTAGTCTTTTGATTAGTTAATCCTTACCATTTATTAATCCTTTAACATTTTCATTTTTAATCAATGCGAGATATTCTAACACTCCCCCTTAAGTGCAACTGAGATTAAACATCTAATTGTCACTTGAAATAAATACAAAGTTAACCTAACCGGACCGTTGGGACTGAACATCCAGACGGACAATCGAGAAATTAAGAATCCGAACCAAACCTACTCTGATACCATATTAGAATTTTTAATATGGGTAGAGTGTTGAGACCATTAATAAGAATTAGGCTTGGATCCAACCATTGTCGAAATGACTAAAACTAACTTTTTGGTTAGTTGACCCTCACAATTTATTAACCCTTTAACATTTTCATTTTTAATCAATGAGAGATACTCTAACACTCCCCTTCAAGTGTAACTGAGATTGGACATCTAGTTGTCACTTGAAATGAATGCAACATTAACCAAATTGGACCACTAAGACTAGACATCTAGACGAACGATCGAGAAATTAAGAATTCAGACCAAATCTACTTTGATATCATATTAGAATATTTAATATGGGTAAAGTGCAGAGTCCATTAACAACAATTAAGCTTGGATCCAACTATTACTAAAATAACTAGAATTAACCCTTTGATTTATTGACCCTTATCATTTATTAAATCTTTTAACAATTTCATGTTTAACGAACTAGAAGACTCTAGCAACACGAACTTCTTACTGTTCTGTGACAATAACTCAGTCATTAAAGGGCGGCTTCAAGAAGCTGAGTTTCAACGTGGGAATTAATGCCAACGTACACTTAGCTCCGCTCCTTCAACATAAAGGTCTAACTACTACACTTGAAAAGTCTGGTCGATCCTGAGGATTAAAGTGGTCAGAGAGTTATTAATCTTGATTGTAAAACGTAGAGTCTCCATGAAACGTACGTGCTCAGAGCAGGGCATTTGTGGCAGAGGTTCTCGTGAAAAAAGCAAGTCAAGAGTTTGGTTAGACTTTGAAAATTTTGATCATCAGGTTCAGGTAGGGCCGATTAATTCTGGTGGATCATCCATTCATAAAGTTCATTCCTCTTTCTTCTTTTTCTAGACGATAAGTAGCTAGCTCCACTCAAACGTGTGGTGATGGTTTGGAAAATTTTCCATGTCTTAATTCGTTCTAATGTGAGGCCGATACCTGAAAGGGTATGCATAGTAATGGCTGTAGTTGAACAACTGTACTGCCATGAGAGTTTAAGGAAAGCTGAACCACAGTTTGGCACGGACCCAAAAAAAGGTACTGGTCCTGCAAAAGCAATCAAAAGAAATGAACTAAAAGGGGATACGTAAAAAGAAGGAAGAAAAGGTGGTTTGTCCTTAATCAAGCTTAAAGTGCGAGAAAAAGGAATGTTAGGTTGTTAATTGTTATATGGTTAATCTAGGAAGGTTCATAAAGTGGAGTTGGGACGTCAATCGGAGTTTTTTGTTTTGTTTTGTTTCAAATAGGTTAAAATAAACTGATTTTCTCTTTAATTTAAGAAAATAAAAAAATTTCAAAGTTTTTAAATTTCCAATTTTTAAAATTTTTGTTACGTTTCGGTTAAAAAATAATAACAAAATACAAGCAAAATAAATGTCATATGTGAATGAATTAAATGTTATTTAGATAAAGATTTAACTTAACTCTTAAATTTGACACAAACTAATTAAATCTGACTCAAACTAATAATTTATTATAATTATTTCAAATTATTAACAACAACAACAACAACTACAACTAGTATGAAACTCGCTGATACGCGGAGTCTAGAGAGATCTAGTAGTACGCAATCTTACCCCTAACTAGTAGAAAGACTGTTTTCAAAATTATTAAGTTAAGTCAAATTTAATTGGTTCGGTTGAGATGAGTTGGGTTATTATTTAAGTGGTTTTTTATTAATTCATGTTTGATGTTTAAAATATGTATATTTTGTTGTTATTTTTTTAACCGAGGTCTAAGAAAAAGAATTTTATTGAAATACTAAAAATTAAAATAAGTTTTTTTGGAATTTTAAAAATTAAAAATTTTCTATTTTTTTAAAATTATAAAAGAGGTCTAAGTGTTTTTAGCCAATCAAATAAAATGATATTTTGGTGGACAATCTACTTATAAGATTATCGCAACAAATTAAGGTCGACGGTCCAATGTGTGCTAGGCCCTGGTACGAAGTTTCATTCCTAAGCCTCATTTTGAAACTACTCCTTTTCCAATTTAGCGTTATAGGCCTATAGCCTATGTTCATTAATCTGGTCCAGAGTTGATCTAGGGTCAATTTGAGATCAACCAATAAATTCAAAATTTGATTATAAATAAATATTTTAGTATAATTATATGAATAAAATGTCAAATCAGATTATTAAGAGTTTCATTTAAAAAATGCATAATAGTTAAAAATAAAATAAAATGTAAAAAAATTATAGTATTTTGATAAGGGAGCTGCAATTTTAGGCAATGTTTTCGAAACGGACTGAAAATTAAAACAGTAAAATATAAAGTTTAAGGTTTAAAAGGTTTAATTAGTATTAAACTGTCATAAATTTGATTAAAAATTGAATAAAATGAAATTTTTTTAAATATGATTGAAGAAGATTGTCCATTTATATATTGGAGAATTTGCAGTTTAATTAAAAAGTATATAGTTAAATAAAAATTAATTGATTTATTTTAATTTATAAAATAGATTAGTTCATAAAAACTAACTAATTTATTAAAAAATTAATCAATTTTTCACAATAAAAATTATTAAAATAATTCAAACTAAAAAATTAAAAACCTAAAAAAAATTAATTAATTAAAAATTTATATCGATGAAACTAGTTCATATTCTAACTATTACCTTTAGGTGAAATGAACGGTTGTTCGAATTGTTGAGGCACATTTACGAGGAAGGCCTTTTAAAAAAGTATTCATAACGTCCCTCTTGATTTGATGTGACTTTAATTATTGTGTTTGGTGGGCTTGACTAGATGTATGTTACAACCTAACAAAACAGAAACAATCTGTTATCTGTAAATGTTCAGACTTGCTGCCATTTTCGAACTTGTCTAGGCTTTGGATTCCCTTTGTTCAAGTCCTCATTGCTTGTTCATCAAAAGCAATCAAATGAATATCTTATGTCTAGGCTTTGGAGTTTCATTCACATGCTGCAAATGATCACAAGCAACGGACTAGAAAACCAGTAAAAGTGGAAAAAGGGTATGTCATCACATCGAGATCAAAGGAATCATAGGCTTAAAGGTGGAATGCAAGCTCAGAGAAGAAAGAAAGTACCAAGTATTGTACTTGTAAATTATAGTTCTGTTTAGAATTGTAACAGCAGTAAAGGAATTAACAGGAAATTGAAACTTGGAATAATGAGTTTTAACCATGTTTATCACGAGTGATGTGACATCTTATCAGGATTGAATTGAATTATTTGAGGGAATATTTTTTTCTTGCGTGATTTCACTTTGTCATTGTCAATCAGATCATGGGGTAATGGACAAATATGTTGTGACCCTAAAAGATTTCAGAAACTGAGCACGGCTTAATGAGGTAAGTGATGACATTTGGTTCTTTGTCCTGGAAAATGTTTGGCCATTGGACTTTTTACTTCTGATGACTTCACACATTTTAAGTTGGTCGGTCTGATAATTTCATTCATCGACCATCTTCTCTGACAACATTTTGATGTGTATGGAATCTGCATAAGACTGCGTTTTGGATATGTTGGTCTTCATCATTCATTCACACCATTCGATGCTTTAATCACATAATCTGAGCAATTGGCGTCTCAGGACTTGTGGACCATAGCTAGAAGAACTATGTCAATGCAAAAAAACTCAAGTGGACCATGTTAGTTGACCCTGGTCAGTCTCATGAAACTCCATGAAAATAAAAGTTCAGACATCACGCTTCTTGTTGCTATTTGAAATGGCTCCATTTTCTTCTTCTTTTGTTGCCTCTGAAGAGTCTATTTTTGAGTCTGTGCAGGCGCACTTAAAAAAGATAAAGAACATATCACATCAGGACGAAGTTGCTAGCTAGTTTTTTCTTTAGGAAATTTCCACTACCTTTGTGATAGTGGAGAATCCCACACTAATTGAACTTACATGGTATAGCAGAACCTCCTCAAGTATAATTACGATCAGGCAAGCTTTTGGCCATGCACTGTATCAACTGATAAGCAATGAAAAAGGAATTGGTTCAAGCAGAATTTGGCTAGTGGTTATTCTTTTTCATTCTGAAAAGAACTGCACTGGAATTACATGGCTCAGATGTTGTATGTGGAAAATCCAAAGTGGATTAATGACACATTGCTCATGTCATTTTGACGTGAAAATTGGAGCAATAAACACCATTATTGTTTGTAGTTCTTTTTCTGTATCTTTTCCAGATTCCTGAGGCCATATTCTTCCCATCTTTCTTTCCATGCTTTTAGACTTGTGTGATCTCCATACATGGGATGGGGCCCTTTAAAGAATAATAATGAATGTAGCAGACCTAACCTTTGCTTAAATGACTTTTGATTCACATGTCCTTCTGGTTAAAGAGAAAGGTTACTTCGATAACACTTCCTTCTTTTCTTCTTCTTGCAGCCTTACTTGGACTTGATACATGAATTTTCTTGTTCCAGGAAAGAAAGTAAGACACTTGCTTAGGAAGAACTTGCCATTTAGGTAGACTAATCAGTCACTGACACACTTTGGACCATAAAGATCAAAAGAATGTGTATCTTTCTTGAATAATAAGGCTTATAGACTACGTTGTAGACTTATATACAAAGGTCTTGGCAGGACATTTATCTGATCTTCTGTTCTAATAGCCCGTTTAGAGTACTACTTGGTGTGTAATATTCTTCCTTTAATTTCTTGCAGCAGACAAGTGGAATGTATGGCAATCAGATTGCAAATGCTTTCGAGACCAATCATTGGATTTTGATTCCAGTGATCAAATCTCTTGACCACAACCCAATAAATCAGAAGATTGATCTGATTCGATCAACTTTTTCAATTTCCTGTTGGCTATCTTTAACTTTCCCTTTTCATTCTCTTGTTATAATTTCCGTTTTTGTAAGTAAATTTCTTTGGCCTTTGGAATATATTTCTCTAAGGGAGTGTTATGTAGAACAGTACATAGATGATTTCTTTCACATGCCGATCCAATCCGGTTGCTTCTTGTAACTAACTTGCAACAACAACAATACCTAGTATAAATATCGCTAAGACGAGAGATCTAGAGAGGTCTAGTATTACGTAGCTTTACTCTTAATTAATAGAGAGGTTGTTTCCAAATTTGTAACCAACTTGCAATAAATTTAAATGCGTTTGTCCTGTATTACAACTAACATAAGATGCTGGTTCTGTTTCAACATGTTAGTTGTGTTGCTTTGTGTCAACATCCATCATTATTGCTGGTTTATCTTGTTACTTACTTTACCTTATCAGAATCCTAATGGAAGTAGGAAACTTCACATGTTTTTATCTTCCATTGTATAGGAAGGCTGATTTGATTACTTTTTATTTGGAGTACTTTCTAAGAAACATAAGGTAAGTTTAGGTCCTAAAATCTAATATTTGATTCTTTGATTCCTCTAACCCCACAAACAACAAATAGAATCTGCCAATTGAACTGCACCCTACTCAGAAAAGCAGCAAGGGAAACATATATTTGAAAAAGAAATGAATTCCTATCTGGTCTGGTGATCTCTTTCAATCACCTAAAAGAAATGCCCATTATAGCATTTTTCAATCAACTCGTTAAATTTTCTTTTTCTTTCTTCAAAGTTTATCCTAGAATTATTCATCATGGTGGGGCTTACCTAACACTCAGCAGGGAATCAAGAACAAGAGGAAGAGGAGGGATATGAAAACAGCAAGATAAAAACAAACCATACACTTTTTTCCTCTTTTCTCTCCTTTTGAGAGACCTAAAATTAAACTGTGTTGCTTTCTTTATTTTGCTGCATCATAGATTCTTTTCCATCCTTCTTTCAAGTCAAAGAAGAAAGAACAAAATTTTAGAAAGAAAAAAAAGAAAAGAAAAGTTAGTGTGAAATGGGGAAGATAAGAGAAAGGAAGAGGCACAGCTCATGGCATATATTCCCTCATAACATAACCCCACTTATGTTTCCAGATATGGAGTGAGGAACATAGGACAACCAAACTGCTTCAGGTTTTATAAGGATAACTCCTCCGTTTCAGTTGCCACATATTCAAAGCATTAGCTGAAAAAGGACTCAAAAATTCATAACTCATACATGTTTCAATCTTCCACTTGGTTATCATCAAAACAGAAATGGGTATGCAAAATCAGAACATGAACTTGGTTTTATCTACTGATGCAAAGCCTAGACTGAAATGGACCCCAGAGCTCCACCAAAGGTTTGTCGAAGCAGTCAATCAACTGGGAGGTGCAGACAGTTGAGTATACGATTTATTCATAATCATCTTTTTCTTTGATCATATCTCATTTGGGAAACATCTGAAAATATTCTTTTTGCATTGACAGAGGCTACACCGAAGTGCCTGATGCGGGTCATGGGAATTCCTGGACTTACTTTGTACCATCTTAAGAGCCATTTACAGGCAAACTCTCTTTATATTATAGTTGTTGTAAGTTTTGGTCTCTGTTCAAACAGGAGTTTCTTACTGTATTTCATCTTCTTGGTGCAGAAGTATAGGCTAGGGAAGATTCAACAGCCGCACAAAAGCATTGACAACAAACAAGAAGGTGACTTTACTGAACAAGATTTGGTCTTTATCATGATTGCTATTTTCGTGTATGATGTTTAAACTTGCGTTATATATAGAAAATAAAGAGATTCAAAGTGATGATGATCGTTTCAGTAAGGGAACCGATGGGGGAAAGCGCACTCCGATTACCGAGTAATCAGACATATCTTGATCTTCCTTTCGATTAATTTTCATTCAAATAATTGTGCATACAGTCTTCAACTAATTTCAATTGTCGTGCATCGCACCAGATTGCAGATTGCAGAGGCAATCCAAATGCAGATAGAAGTGCAGAGGAAACTTCATGAACAGATCGAGGTACAACCTTGGAAGCGATTCCATTCCCCTTTTCATTGTTCCTTCTCGTGATGTTTTTCCTACCAATTCATTGCAATTGCAATTTCAGGTGCAAAGACATTTGCAGCTGAGAATAGAAGCTCAAGCGAAGTACTTACAGTCAGTATTGAAGAAAGCACAAGATACAATTACTGGCTGTAATTCTTCTTCCGTGGGAATAGAGCTTGCAAAATCTGAACTCTCTCGATTAGTGTCAATGGTTGGCAGAGGGTGTCCAAGTTCGGAAACCTCAGAATTGACAGAAGCAGGAGGTTCAAGCTTGAAGGAAGCACAAACCAAAAACTTAAAAAGCACAGTGTGCTCAATGGAAAGCTCCTTAACATCATCCGACAGCTCTGGAAGAAAGGTAGACATACAACAGAAGAATGCAATCTGCAAGGTCAACTCAGCTTCTGTTGAGCTTCTTTTAATGGACATTCACCCACAAGAAGACTATGTATTTCTCACCGGTACTTTAAGCAATCAAGTGAAGAAGAGAAGTGACAGTAATGTTTCTGATAGCACTTGTGTGGCTAAGAGACCAAGAGGTAGTGAGCAGTTGAAAGAATGTTGGTTACAGGGTACACTCGATCTGAATAGGCAATATCCAAATGACATTGAGACTTGAACTCCATAGATACAGGAAGGAAGGGTTTAGTGGTTATAGTCGAGGACATCTCTTGTTTATAAAGCTATGTATATTGGCATCTTCAGATAATTTCCACACTATATCCATATAAAGAAGATTGGTATATGGGTTGGTTTCTTCTTCGTCTCTGTATCCAGATATGCACCTGTTACTGGCAAGGGAAAATTATGGATTGTTGGTTTACATGGAAATAAAAAATAATTATAGAAAAACATATGTTTTAAAATTTTCACTTTCAAATTTCAATTCAATGATATAATTATCTATATCTTTTTCTATAATTATTATTTATAGAAAAATAATTATCACAATAAAGAGAAGTAGTAAATGGAGATGGAATGCCCATATTCTAAGCCAACAAGGTCATAAGAGTTTAGAAGTAGTATCAGTAAGAGCTTGATATTTAGCTTTGGAACTAGATCGAGAGAAGATGGTTTGCTTCTTATTTCACTAAGAGATAAGTGAATCACCAAGTAAGAAGCAGTGACCAGTAGTGGACTGATGATCTATGAGATCACCAACCTAATCAATATCTGAATAACCTCGCAATTGAAGAGAAGATGAGCATGAGTAATGAAGACCATGAAACAAGGTACCTTTAATGTAACAAAGAATACGAACAACAGCCGCATAATAAGTGGTGCGAGGAGTTTTCATGAACTGACTACTAATATGAACAATATAAACAAGGACAAGATGAGTAATAGTAAGATATTGACATCCTTAAGGAGGAGCTTGTTTAAGCCTGTACAAAACCTTTTTAAGAAGACATATTTTATTAGGAGGATGATCATAGTTAGGAGGAGATTACATATAGACCTCTTTAATGAGATCTCTATTTAAGAAGCCACGCTTCACATACATCTGAAATAAAGTCCAATGCTTAATAATAACAATGACAATGCGAGTACGAATAGAAGTGATGCAGGTTATAAAAGCAAAAATCTCGTCATAATTAATCTCATATTCCTGAGTGAAATCTTTAGCTACAATTTGAGCCTTGTATCATTCTGCTAAACCATCAACCTTGATCTTAATTTTATAAGCCCATTTAAAATTATCCACATTTTTGTCTGTAGGTAAATTAACCAAATCCCATATATGAGAAGAAGTAAGTGTATTGAGTTCTTCTTCTTTTACTTTTTGTCATAAAGGATTAGTACTAGCCTTATGATAAGTGTGAGACTTATAAAGATAAACAAGAGAACAATAATAATGATGATCACGAAGAGTGACATTGGATTGATTTACAGTAGAAGAATGACAAATTGAAGGATCAGAACAAGACCAAGTAGTAGAAGAAGACGCTTAAGAATCCACAGGAGGAAGATCATTAGTTGCGTGTAGAGATGGTCTAGAACTGATTAAGTATTTTAGACCTATAGGAGAGACATCAAGAAATAAAATAATAGTAAGATCAACAAGGAAGGTAGGAGATGAAGTGACTCTAAAGGCAAATACGGAAGAAAACATCTTGTGTTCCAAAAAATGATATGACAAAATATGAAGACAATAGGAAAGAGGATCCCAACATCGGTAACCCTTATGTTAAATGTCATATCCAAAGAAATAACAAAATCAAGCTCTAAGGTTCTAATTTGGTGTATTTATGTGACTGAAGATACACAAAACAAGCAAAGACAAAAACTCGAAGATTATAATAATTAGGACAATGACCATATAGGTGTTCATAAGGGAAAATATTATTGATAATAGGAGAAGGGATATGATTAATTGTATGAATTGTTGTAAGGGCAACTTCATCCCAAAAAGATTTAGGACAAGAAGATGACATAAAAAGAAATCAAATAGTTTTCAGAATATGCGTATGTTTATGTTCTGCATGACCATTATGTTAAGAGGTACCAAGACAAGAATATTGAACAATAGTGTCGTGAGTAGTAAAAAATTGATAAAGAGTAGTGTTTTAGCATTCCATAGCATTACCTATGGGAAAAAATTTGATATTGCAAGAAAAATAAGTTGTAATCATATTAACAAATTGAATAGAAATTGAAGGCAACTCAAAATGATTTTTTATAAGACAAATCAATTTATATTGGGCATAATCATCAACAAAGATAACAAAATATCAATAACTACCTATGATAATATTAGGAGTAGGACCTAAAATATCATAAAGAAAAAGGTCAAATGGTGCAAAAGAAACAAAGTCATTAATATTAAATTGCAAGCATGATGTTTTGAAAGTTGACATGAAATACAATCAAATTGATCATGTTTAACATATCCAAGACATCCACTAGAAATCAAAGGTTGTAATCCAGAAGAGAAAACATGACCAAGATGTAAGTACCAAATACTAAGGGAGCGGTTGGTTCAAATGGGGTAATGGGAATAGGAATGGGAATGAATATAGTGAGGAATGAGAATGGATATAATCATTATAA
>JAOQMM010000001.1:1915479-1929656 GCA_027563515.1 Erythroxylum platyclados
TTCAGCTCTTCTTTTAAGTAAAATTTAAATTCAAACAATAGTCAAATACAAAACTTTAATAGTCTTGTCCTGCTAATCTAAACTATAAATTATTAATTAAACAATAGCCAAATACAAAACTTTAATCAATTTTGTCATATTAATCAAAACTATAAATTATTAATTAAATACATGAAATTTTACTTTACTTTAAATATAGTCCACCGTTTATTATATTGTTAATATTTAATTGACGCAAAACGATATGTAATCTAATTCTAATATCAAATTAACAAACACGTATGTAATAAAAATTAAAAACAATAAAAATAATTTTATTTAAAAATAAATGATTAAAAAAGTTTTAATTATCTCTCACTGTTATAAAATTGGAATAAAAAAACTTAGCAAAATATAATAAAAAAGAAACTAAAAGTTTTGACTAAAGGTAAAATCATCAATTATAACTTTAAGAAAGATCCATCAATTAAATTCTCACAACGACAATATATCTGGCAATCTCTCACACCTTCAACAAATCACAACAATAGTAATAACACTGGTGATAATTTTAGTAACAGTAGTACCTTTGTCACCATTACCAATGCTATTATTCATTAACACACTAACCTATCTCCTTCCAAGCTCATAAAAATATCTAAATCCATCAGTCCTAGACCGATCACTCATGTTTAAGTCGATAGCTCCTCCTTCAAGCAAGTCATCCAATTGTTAATCTTCTAAAATTATTATGCCATCGCCACATCACAATCCAAGTTATCTCCTAAACTCCGCTCTTCGTATAAAGTTTCTCTTATCAAGATCGTACTATAAAAGATAATTTCAAGTTTTATGAACACAGAAATTCCCTTAAAAATCTCAAGATTAACCCTTTGAACTCGTTTTTCGCTCCAACTAGTTGAAGGTTTCGACCAAAAAACCTCGAGATCCTATATTTAAACATTCTATTGATAACCAAAAGGTTTAAGCAATCTGCAACACAAAATTATACCAACTATCATAGTCCCTTGAACAAGATTATTATTGGCAATTTGATAAACATCGATGCAGAACATGAGTCGACCCTTACAGAGAATGAAATTTAGTTTCACCCATCACAACTTGTTAAAAATATTCATTATTTAATTTTTTCATTCTTAAATTATTTTTAAATCTTTCATTATGCATATGTCTACTAATTAATTTAGTATTAAGACTAATTACGTGACAGTCAATATCAATGATATTAATGATAGAGTAAACATTAGACTATATATATATATAATAATTGAAAATTTTGTATATTTAATCAATAAAATTTATAATTCTGATTAGCATTATAAAATTCAGTAATTTACATATTTATTATAATTATAATTATAACTATATGAGTTTATAATGTAATAAATACTTTGTAGATAAATACCAAATAAAGATGAAAAGGTTGAGGATTTATGAAATAAAGGTCAATGTCATCTATTCCATTATTGTCAAGAGGCCACGTACTTGAGTAGGCTGAAGTTTCATCCACTAAGCAGCAGGCAATGATGAAATTAGGGTTTACATTTAGTTGGATTTAATTAACTTGTACAAAAGCGATGATCCACCGACCGAACTCCTACTTATCTCTCTGGTTTTTTTTTTTTTCCTCTTTCACTCTTTATGTCATCGTGCTTTAAGTCATAATATTTATCATTTTTTTTTCCATTTAGAGTGTGACCCACCACTAAAATTAGCTCATGGAAGCAGTGCGTAGTAAAAGTAGCCTATCAAGGATCTTGATTTTACTCCAAAGACATATTAGTACGGGGACAAGATGATCAAACTCCAACATTAATGCCCGGCTACACTATCATTAGATTAGATAATATTAGATTCAGGAACTCCTATAAGTTTCATAAGAAGTGCTAGGGTATCTTGGGACTTTGCTAAAGTCCATAAAGATCAACAAGTCGTGTAGCATAATATATTTAAACCAGTAAAAATCTGTCCTAACTAGCAAGGAGTTAATCTTAAATTATGGTATGTGTTATATTTAGCTAAGCAATGAAGATTTGATTTGGTGACATAGTAATTTATCTGATTTATATAGTGCTAAATCAACAAATTTTGGACTCATCCATGCCTATCTAATTATATATAGGAATCCCCATCTCCAGAAAAGTAGAATATATTAAAGAAAGAGTGACAATTAAAAGGAAGACCTACTTTTTGTGCAGTAAACCCAAAGTTGAAAACTTCTTTCCCTATATAAAATCAAGCGGTTCTATGCCTAATAATACATGATCTTGCCTTATCAAACATTCCTCTCTACATTAATTTCTTTCGCTTTGGGCGGAATGGTACATTGACTAGTATGTGATCACGCTTTATCCAACGTTATTTTTTTGGATTTCTTTTTGATTTGGTATAATGGAATATTAACTAGTATGTGATCATATCTTATCCAACATCCTTCTCTGCAAGATTTTTGAATAATTTCCTAGTCTATTTTATTTGTTTCTTATTTCAAACTTTATTCAACCTCTTTGATTCTTTTCCTATTTGTCTAGAAGTTTTTCCAAGATAAATTAGAGTTTCCTATTTCTTTTCGAAGTCTTCTTAAGATAATTAGAGTTACCAATTTTGTATAGAATTCTTCTTAAGATGAATTTTGGGTTTATGTAAACCTATTTAAACAAATTTTGATGGAGATTAACAGAACTCTCCACTAATAAAATTATTTTCTCTTTGAGAATTTTTATCCTACAATTCTTGGATTAAAATTATGTTTGTGTATCATTTTTGCTGTGTCATATGGTATCAAAGCTTTAAATATCATAAAGCTTATTCTTTTTTGACAATGGCAAATAATCCTAATGAAGAAATTTAAATATTACCCAACGTTTGGAGAAGAATTGAAGAACATGGGACAAATATTTGCAATATTAAACAATAGTTGGCCATAATCATTGGATAAATATAAACATTAATACGAGGCGACAATAATCGAAGATTCGGGAAAATAGCTAACAGGGAAGTTACCTCCGCATGACCTCAAATTCTAGCACCTTTTATGAGAGCTAATGATTTTAGTGATGATGAGGAAACCATCCTGAGAAGAGATCCTCGTAGGCTGAATGAGAAAGATTGTAAATATCCTAAAGGAGAAGAAGATGACTTTGTTGGCATTATTAGAAGATTGATAATTTCTAGAAAGGAATATTAAGATTGGCAATGACACCAATTTTTTCTCACTAGAGGTATGGTACAACAAAATCTTTGTGAGTTGATCATTGATAGAGGTAGCCAATAGAATGTCATCAGTAAATTGGTGGTCAAAAAGCGGAAGTTTTCAACCAAGCCTCATCCCAAACCCTATAAAAATACCATAGAGATTATAGCCATCAGTGATATACGTGTCACAAAAATGTGTAAGGTGCTATTATCCATTGGTAAATACTCAAATGAACATTATTGTGTTGTTGTTGATATGGATGTATGTCAAATTTTATTAGGTAGACCATGACAATATGATATTGATGTCTATCACTTGAGAAGGGAGAATATTTATTGAAGAATGGTGTGAAGTATAAGTTAGTACCTATAGGTGAAAAAAAGGTTGGGTGAAACCTATTGGGACAAAAAACCATTATTAGAATTGGAAAATAATAGGAGAAGTTTTGTGAATGAGATGAAAGAAACATGGAGGTACACTTATTGATAGTGAAAGAGGAAGAAGAGAGTGAAAATAATGAAGATGAGATTCATTTAAAAGTTCAACTAATTTTGGAAGAATTTGGAGATGTGATACCCGACAAGCTACCTAATCGATTACCTCCTATAAGACATATCCAATACAACATTTATTTGATTCCTGGGGCTAGTTTACTTAACCTACCTCACCAACATTTGAGCCCATGTACGATTATTACTTTACTTACACCTAAGAAAAATGGTAGTTAGAGGATGTGTGTAGATAGCTGAGTCATTAACAAGATTTACTATTGGGTATAAATTTTCCATCCCAAAATTAGATGATATGTTAGATTAATTAAGTGAAGCAATGATCTTTTCTAAAATTGATCTTATGAGTGATTACCATCAAATTCAAATTAGGCTTGGGGATGAGTGGACAATTGTGTTTAAGACTAGAGATGAGTTGTATGAATTGTTAATGATGCTTTTTGGGTTAACCAATACTCCTAGCACTTTTATGACTTGATGAATCAAATGCTTAAACCTTCTTTTAGGTAAGTTCGTAATTATGTATTTTGATGATATACTTACACACGGCAAGTTAAAAGAGGAGCACTTTGATCACTTGCAGAGTGTGTTTGGTGTCTTGAAGAAAAACAAATTGTATGCTAATTTGAAGAAGTATGTTTTCATATTTGAAAATTTGTTATTCCTTGGTTTCGTTGAGGGAAAAGATTAACTATTTCAGCAGCTCAACCTGTTTCTTTAACTTTAAAGCATTTAGGCTCTTTTGTATTATAGGTGACTCGTCCCTTTCCCCGGTGGCTTGGTAATAATTACACCATGAACGCACTCATAAGTTGGCCCGACATCATGGGACCCTTAAGCTTCAGTTCTAAATGGAATAGAAGAAAAGTTGCATCCTTTAAAAGACCAACCACGAGAATCCACAAAGCTATAATGTCTAGAGCTATGCTTCTTAACAATTTAAGTGAAACATACCCAAATCCGAGTAGAAATTTGCTTTCCTTTGATTCCTAGATACTGCTATCTCACAGAAGAAATTGCTTGTCACTTGTCAGGCTCGTAATGGAAACAAACTTTAACGTAAGATAAAAGTGTTTCTAAAATATGACATTAGCCTCAGCAAAGTACAAACTTGTACCATACGATCGTTTCTTTTCTATTTTTATTTACTAAGGATCAGTACAAGCACTCGTTTTCAACATGCCTGATGAAACCATCAAGCATAAGGTGAGATTCACTAAACTCTGGTGATAGGAACAACTTATGAGTTCTAACTATATTAACACCTAAAGTTTCTTTTTTGTCTATCAGCTCGAGTATGGTATGAACTTTTCACACCAAAAACAAAAAAGGAATTGGTAACAAGAAACAGAAGAAAATAGGGATGAGAAAAATTTAAAATCAATAAAAGAGTAGTGTTACTGTTATAAAGGACATGCAGAGAGATGTATGTGGAAAAAGAACTGTCATAATGGCAAGTAACCTGTAGGAGAAGATTGAAATTGATACCCTTTTGCTAAATCATTCTAGACATTAGTTCAAAGTATGCAAACCAAGGAGAAGATTAGACAAAGTACAGTACAGATGGGTTATAAAATAAAAGGCTTGCCTTCTAACGCTCCCTACTCTGAAAAGAAACTAGCAAAAGAAATGGAATGTTCTTTGGCCGTTTCAGCAATTTAACTGGTCAATGACACCACCTATGTTATGAAAGTGACATACATACATTATTTACATTTCAATTTCTAGCTTTAAGAACAACAGATCAATAGCTATCATGTCAGGGATGATATGTTCCAATTATCACATTGCTTGATAACTCCTAAAGAGCCACAAATTACAGTCTCAATCACATACCTGAAGCACAATATGTATGATGATGATATAATAATATTCTGAACTTAGCTCAAAAGAAAAAGGAATAGCAGTAGCAACAGCAGCAAGAAGAAGTTAGCTTTTCCAAATTGTTTTACTTAATATTATGCATAGACTAGACATAAGAAGACGTATGTGTGTGAGACCCACCATAGGTTTTGTGGAAGGATATAAAATTTAAAGGCTAGGTAGGGAGAATAAGATAGGAAAGCAGCAACTCAATCAACCTTTTCACTTTAATTGGAAGATAGAAAACACAGAATAAGAACATTAACAACACATTCAAGTTAGGAGTTAACATTTACTTGGCCCATAACCAGTCTCAAGCCACCATAAAATGAATCAAAACCATTTTTGATAAAGTAAAAGACCATATGCTTTAGAATGTTCTTAGTTGCATATGAAATATATTAAGATAACAAGAACAGCCACAGTAAAGGGGAAAAAAGAAATAAAGGAAAAGACACTCTTCATAAATAAATGCAAAAATTTTACAATTAAGAGATGAGACTGAAGGTGAGTCTTCTTTGAATCAGGGATTTAAAAAGTTAGCAACCCACAGAAAAGCAAAGAAAAGCATAAAGAAACACATTAAGCACAAGAAACCAAGTACTGTTCTTTTGTTGCATAGAGAATAGAGCTTGGAATTCTAAAGTGGAGGGGAAATCTTAGAAATGGCATAAAGCAAGGATTTGTTTCTTTTGGAGGGCTATTATATTCGACAATCCTTTACTTTCCTACTTGATTCTCTTGGATTAGATTTATTAGATGACATGGTCTCTCTATAGCAGTCTTCTTCTAAACAGCCACTCCTACTTACACACAGAAACAAAACTCACCTTTTCTTAATCACAAAGGAATTGCAATTTCCACCTCTAACCCCACAAGAAAAAAAAAGAACATCTTTTAACCTTGAACATGTACTTATAGCTACCAACTGTAAACCTGTTTATTCCCTAGAAAGATGACGGTAAAGTAAGTTCAAAAGGTAAATCTTCTAGGCAACCATATAGGCTAAAGCTGAGTTTAAGAGGACAATCTCACCTAGTAAATTATTAGCTAAAGAAGATAAACCATTAGTTAGCAAGCAGAAGAATCTTATGTCTGCTAAGGCATCAGTGGAACTGTTTCAATGGACAAAAGCACTAACCAATACTAGAGATGTTGGGGAACAAATGAAAAAAGATACTTGGCTTCTCAAGGGTATTTTCTTCCAACTCCTTTATTCATCCTTGTCAAATTTTTCATCAACAGCCTTAATAATATGTTTTAGAGATTTGAGGCTTATGATTTGGGGGTGAATCTAAAATTCCTCTAAGAGTACTTTTAGGACCCTCTGATATGCTTTTCTTCTTTAAAGACTACGCCAAATCTAACAAGTGATAAATACAAGACTTGCGTCTACAGGAATAGAACTTGAGAATAGTAAGGATCACATTCCTAGACCTATTTAATCTTTTTTTTACCACTCTAAATAAAAAGAAGGCAAATCCTGCTCTTTTTGTTTGTTTCAGACTAGAAGCAATGTCTTTGACTAGTGCTCGAAGATTACTCTTTCTTATTATCTATATTGGATCTTTAGCAGTTCAACCTGACAAAGCTTATTGCTTGACAAGCATACAACTGGTCCTGAGACAACTTGTCAAAGTTGAAGGGACAGTGTTGCACAATCCATGTATTTTTCAAGATGTTACCATGTAAAGAATGAAACTAGAGAAGCAAGAATCAAATTCAAACAAGTCATTCGACCCGAATCAATCAGGCAAAAGACGAGTAAGAAGAGGATCAGATCCGATTCACAATAAGTCACAACGCACCTGAACTGTTTTCCCATCAACAAAAAGTAACAGGAAGAACAAGTCAGTTGAGATAAAGAAGAAACAAAAAGCTTCCAGGAAGCCCTGAACCGAGATGGTGGCTGTGTTGAAATGCAGTTACATCTCAAACAGGAGTCTAAAAATGGTGGGTTGATTGATTTTTCTTTTTTTTTTCCTTTTCTTTCACTAGTTTTCATTGTAGAGCGATTGTATAGTAAAACTATTGAAGACGGTCTTTGCAAGCTAGACATCATCATCTCTCACTCTGATGAGTATGAGTAACAATAATCAACCATCCTAGAGCTTGGTATAAAAGATGATATTGGTTTCCAAAATCAGAATAGGAATTCTTTTTCCCTCACCTGGGAACTTCCTTTCGAGAATTCAGTTTCAATATGTTATGCCCTGGTAGCCTACTTTCATAAAGCAATATTAGTTTGTAGTTCTAACTCTAGGGCATTAGTCTTCTTCCTTCTGTTGCCCAACTTTCCAATAATTGGAAAACAAACGAACTGAGAATTATTGTATTAAGGTTTCATGTACGGGAATATGTTTGTGTCCAAACTACTATTAAAACCCAGTTGATGTCCTTATAGTTTATGTTGAATTATTGTTAATCTGTAATCTTTCAGAATTTTGTAGCAGGCACTGGCTTATCAATTAGGTAGATCAAAGTTTGTGGGACAAACCCTTTGTTTCTCATTACCTATGCTAAGCGTTGAATGCTTGGTCACTTTGGTGGTTAGTAGAATACTTGTTCTTTCACAATTTCCTATAAGAAAGTTTAAGACATGCAGCTGAGGAATGTTTGTAATATTCGGAGTTTCGGACTGAGAATATTTAAATTTGACATTACTTTTTGGTTTTTGGTTTTATTTTTAAATTTAGAAAAAACTTTGTTTAATTAAAATTTTGGTATTTGTTTTTAATTTTTGTTTCTTTAGTTTTTCATAACTTATAAAAAGTTATAAAAACTGCTTTTTATTTTTATTTTCCTTTTTTATAATCTAATTTATCATCAATTAAATATATTATTTAATTATTTGATATTAACTATTAACTACAATTATAATTTATATAATTTATTTTAATTTTATAATTTTATTAATAAATTTTGTATTAAAATAAAATTATTTTCTTAATTAATTTATAAAATTAATTATTTTTGAATTTTATATAATATTTTATTATTATCAATAATAAAATATAACCATATTAATATTATCAATAATAAAAAATAACTATATTAATATTATCAACTAAGCAAATTTTTATCAAAAAACTAAGAATTAAAACAAAAATAAAAAACTGTAATAAAAATATAGAAAATATTAATACAAATTATACCTTTTAAGGTTCATTGTCTCGTTGAATGTTGAAATCAAGCTCATAATTAAGAAAAAACAACTTGTAATCTTACTTAGCAATCCTTAAAAAATATATAATACAAAATATTATGGACTAATAACCCTAGCAAACATCTTAAGGGATACTTAGTTAGTTAGTACGGGAAGTAAATAATGAGTAAAAAATTAAAAAAGATGGTTGATAAAATATTATAATTGGATTAACAACATTTTTATAACTCCTTTTGAGACAATACTCTATACCTCTAATATAATGAGAAATAGAAGTCGTTATAACTTCCATTCTTCAGTATATTCATTATAATTTCTATTATTAGTCTTCTAAGTAAACCAAGCACAACCATTTTAACATATACTAAAACATCTTTATACGTAATGAAAAATATTAAAGAAAGTACAAATTACAATTTTGCAGGTTATTTACTACATAAGGAGTACTTTTTATGGACCACAGTTAACCAGGCATGTGTAATATGACATTTGGATGACAAAGAAGATAAAGAAGGCAAGATCCAAAGACATCAGGCTATTCATTCAACTTTGAAGTCCAAAACAGAATAAACTCAAAAGACCAAATCAAGTACATGCACAGGAATCCACCCAATACTGAATTACCTGTTTAGAGTCCACTTCAGAACCCATCACATACTACAAACACTGCTCCTCAGTGGCATATGAATTTCTCTTTTATTCTCTTTCTAGTTCCTTTTGAGGAAATTGCTCAACTTGCAAATTGAAATAATTTTATTTAAGAGTAAATCTAGAATTTGATATAATTTCTTAAAATTTTCTACTTAATAACAAAAAAATTGTAGTTATTGTTTTGAATAAATTTTTTTTTGAATATATATAGTAACTTTTAAATTATAGGATATTAAATTAATAGAAAAGACATAAGTAAAATTTTAACTCTTTTATTCAGAATTTTATACCAAAAAACAAGATATCTACTTTATGAAACAATGAAATTCAAATTCTTGCATTTTACTAAGATTTGATTCGATACTTTGTTAATGTATCGTGTGTAATGATTAAAAAATTCAATCGATTCGACTGCTTCATCCATAAAAATTTTGAATTGGTCAATTTTTCAGTTCAGTTTTTAATTTCTCGGTTCGATTTATTCTAATAAATCTTATTGTTAAAAATTGATAAATTTATTAATTAATCGGTTTATAAATTAATAATTTCCTATAAACTAAAATAAATTAATTAATTTTTATTTAATAATTTTTTTAATTAAACTTTAAATTCTTAGATAAGTAAAGACAGTCTCTTTTAATCATATTTTAAATTCTTTAATTTTATTCAATTTTTAGTCAATTTTATGATAGTTTAATATCGGTTAAATTTTTTAAATTTTAAATATTTTATCTTAATAATTTAACTTGGAATCTAATTTTTAAACATTAATGTCATGTAATGCGACCACTTTATCTAGTGCATAATGTATGGAAACACAATAAATATAAGACCATCCAAAAGGAGGCGGAGATCCTCTATTCCTCTCATTACAAGTACATGCACCTTCTTATCCTCTTGACCCTTTTGTTTTGTTTTTGTTTTTTTTTTTGTGTTGAAGATAATTCCCGCTATATAATCTTATCTCCTTCTTAGTAATAGTTGAACAAATTAATGACCACAAACTCTTGTTGATTGATGCTTATCCATATAATAAGTTCCGCCCATTCTGAGTCTAGGATTACATTATCCTTTTGTCTATATATGGTCACTTGACCTCCGGATCTGATTCTCTCAAAGCAAGGCCCTTGGCTTTGCCTTTTCAGTATTCCACTCTTCCGTTTAGCAAACCCCTTGTTATAGAAACCCGTTCCTTTTTACTTGTACGCTCAATTTATTTTGGCATTGCTTCCCTTAGAAAAACCTCAATCATTGCGCAAGCCTAATGATAACTATATGGAAATCAGCTTTGGTGTCTCCAAAATTTTCATGCATATCATCTTTGTGTTGTGTTGCCCTCAGCGAAACACTAACGTGACACAACCCGAAGTTAAATTGATTAGACAAGATGTTTAAGATTTAAAATGTTAAATCAGTATTAGACCGTTATAAAACCTGCTAAAGATTAAATAAAATTAAAGAATTAAAAATATGATTAAAAACTTATCCATACTTATCGAAAAATTTAAAGTTTAATTAAAAATATTATTAAATAAAAATTAATTGATTTATTTTAATTTATAATAGCTTATTAATTTACGAAAATTAACTAATTGATTAATAAACTGATTAGTTTTAACAACAAGAGTTATTAACAGTAAATTAAACTGAAAAGTTAAATAGCTCAATATTTTAACGATCATTCTGGTTGAACAATTTGAGTTTTTTAATCATTAGTGCTAATACAATTATAGCAACCAATATCTTTATAACAGAATGTGAGGAAGTCCTTCAAATTTTTTTATATTTTTCAACTATTGCAATTTTTTTTTCCTTATAGTCGATTACTATAACTTACAAAGTTGTTACAATTGAATAAAAAAAATGAAAATTTGTATTTTAACTTATTAAGTATATGTTTTAAGTAGAAGATATTCCTCTACTACGTAAGAGTAAGGCTACGTATTATTGAATCGTTCCAAATTTCGTGATTTAGCGGAATTACAATTGGATGTTGACAATGATGATGATGATTATATTCCATTTTCATAGTTTTAATCAAATTTTTGAGTATTCATATGCTTCCTATATTTTTAACTATTTTAATTTGTATGAATAATTTTTACAAAATTTGAGTATATATTACATAATTACTTCCTAACAAATAGAATATCAAATTAACTGTGTAGAGTTCTATGATAACAGTACAACAAATTTTCAAAATATTTACAAGTTGTTCATCCATGTTTAAGATGACAATAACATGTCACATGAATAATTTTGACTAATGAGAGAAATCAATTCAATCCCCCATAACCATAAACACGCTTACTGAAATCTAATTGGAGAGAGCAAGAAAGCAGAAAGCACGTAGAAGCTACAGATGCAAGAGTAATAATCACGGCATTGAACGCCTAAGTCGTAATTGATGAGGAACAAAGGGTTTGGACTTTTTCAACAGTTTTCCTGAAACAAAGAGGGGTCAGAACTGCTTTTTCTGCGCCATTTTTGTTCACACTACGCATGCTTTGTTGATGATGACATGATTGTCAGTACATTGTTCCAATTTCATTTAAGAGTTTTTTGACCAAACCCCTTCAGAGATTAGCCCATAGACCAATTCCTCATCTTTCGCCAACTTGCACTCGGGTGACTGGTGAGTGAGGCTCGAATGTAATCACCACTTGTCATGTCATAAAGGTGTTTATATATATATATATATAATCAGATAATCAGATCTATTAAATCCTAATCATATTCTGGGAAGACCCTTTTGCTCTCTTGGATTCTAATAAACCATGATTGGCAGAGGATTAACCTAAAACCTCTAATCACATAAGGACAAAACATCCCATCTCCAACACCACCTGTTTACATTCATGTCGGGTCCTTTTACATTTTCTGGTTCCAGTATCGTTCAACTAACTGTTAGATCTTGAAAAATTAGTATATGCAATGGACGCACCTTGATGTTGATACTGATATTTAGTTTTCCTAATCTCTAATTAACGAGTCCCCAAGCAACCACTGGGGTTTGAATTAGCCTACAATATTTGACTTCAACTAAACCCCACATAATACCAAGTTGATGATTGATTTCTTCACTTAGCACCAAAGAATTGCCAAACTTCACCTTAATGTCAACTGAATGTCACATTAGTTGTCTCCTTTTACAAACTTGGTACTAGTTCTAGCTGCATTTTGAAACGTTGAAGGTTTCTATTTTTGATCGTGGGGCCAGAGGAAGATGAGCTTAGCTTCCTTCATCGCATATAGAAGGGTTTAATTAACTAAAGCGTGTGTTAATGGAGAGGAAGTGATGATTAAGGATTGCTCCTAATCCAGATGCTTTGTCCACGAGTGTCTTCTCTAATTCACATTTGTGATGATCAGATTCTTTCAAACTATATTTAATAAGGAAGCGTGAAAGTTTCCTGTTTGATTAAGTTAACAACTTAGAAGCGTGGTCGGTGTAGAAATGTCCATTCACAATCATACAAGGCAGCTTTGTCATTGGATTAGATTCTTCCAAAGCAAACAAATCAGCCGAGATTATAAAGGTTTTGGTTGAAAATTCTAGCTAATAAATTCTCGTGCAAATTAAAAACCTATTTATTTTTTATTTTTATTTTTTATTTTCAAATTGAGTCAAAATTATTTATTTGAAGTAATAGTTTTGGTTTCTTTTCGTCTATAAAAAGTAATTTTTGTTTTTTATTTTTGTTTTTTTCATAAGCTGATTTACTATCAACTAAATATTAATTATTTAATTATTTGATATATTAACAAAATTATGATTAATTTAATTTTACTTAATAATTTTATTTATTTTTGCAATTAAATTAACTAAAAATAATTTAATTTGAAATTAATAATTTAAATATATTTCAAATAAATATTACTTTTCAAATAAAATTTTGATTTTAAATTATTGATTTTAATAAAATAAAATATTTTTTAAATAATTAAATAAGAGGTTAAAATAAATTTATTTAATTAAAAAATTTATTTTTAAGTTTTATCTATGTAATTATTATCAGTGATAAAAATATTATTTTAACATTAACAACCAAACAAGTTTATATTTTTATTCGAAAAAAAAAAAGAAACTAAAAACAGAAAATTAATATTAAAAACTACAATAAAGTAAATAAATAAAACCAAACGCCCCTAAATAAATGGTGTATTTTAGGTTTGAAGTTAATATTAATTAGTTGAATAAGGTTTTAAATTAACCCCAAGTATAGACATAAATTTTTAATAACTAAAAGGATTGCTTTAGTTGGAAAACAGTAAACGACAGTAGATTAGTTAAAAAAAAAGACTAATTTTAACGAATTTTAATAAAATTTTATTCTAAAAATTTTCAGTTTTTATAATTTCACCCCATTGTTTTTTATTTTTGGTGCAATTCTTCCTATAGTAAATTCAAATTAAGTTGATGTCAAAATATATTATTATTTTTTAAAATATTTTTGTTAATAAAAATTAGAAAGGTACATCATCATCGTTAATTATTATTATTATTATTATTATCTTAATAAAAAAATAGAAAAACATTAGACAAGTTTCAAGGTGTTGGTCATTACAAAAGATTTTGAGAACCTAGGAAGATGGATTTGGTGAATTCCTGGCAGATGAAAGCAGCGGTTTCTTGTGATGAAAGCATAAGAAAGATGCAGAGAGAGAGAGAGAGAGAGAGAGAGAGAGAGCTGGAACATGGCTTGTCGTGGAAATCACATTTGCAGGGCTTATGAGCTGTTCTTGTGTCCTTTCGGTTTTTGGGGTACCATGTTATTATACTGTTTAACAT
>JAOQMM010000001.1:1931292-1950067 GCA_027563515.1 Erythroxylum platyclados
CCTCACCTCTTGAATCCACCTCCCTCAAATGCGCTGCCTGTGGCTGCCACCGCAACTTTCACCGCCGGAAGCCGTACACCGGCCACCTCCCAACCCCGTTGCTTCACTGGACGTCCAGTCCAAGTCCGATAAGTTCCGGTCCAAGCCCGAGCCCGTCTTCACCAGCTTCACCAACCCCACAAAACTCCATCTTCCCGTCTGCTCCCCACATGTTGTTGGCTTTGTCCGCACCGTTGGATGAGAATCACAACTATCACACCAGTTCCCATCCAACGGTGATGAACCCACATGGCAAAAAGCGAGCAAGAACCAAGTTTACCAAAGAACAGAAGCAAAAGATGCAAACTTTCGCAGAAAAGTTAGGGTGGAAGATGCTGAGAGGAAATGATGAGAGAATGGTTGAAGAATTTTGCAATGAAGTTGGTGTCAAAAGGAATGTTTTCAAGGTCTGGATGCACAACAACAAGCATAGGATAGAAAAGGGTCAGAGCTATGATTTCAACAGCACCATCAAGTTTGATATCAATGGAAGCGATGGAATTGGGTTACAGACCAAAGTTTCCAACGAGAACAAGGACAATGAAAACAATGTCAAGAGCAGTAGCTACGACAGCTTTGACAGGTTCCAGATTAGGACAAAAGCCGATGATGCTACTGATGGGTCTTCACCTTCATCGTGAGGGAAAGATTGAGACTTTACTGTTGAGAACAGAAACAGAAGGTAGTAGACATGGAAAAATCTATTCTTTTTTCATTGTTAATTTACTTCTTTGTTATTGCAGTGTTGACTACTGACTAGTCGTTAGTGATTTACTGGTTAGAAATGGAGGTGGAGAAGACGGGGCAGATACATAAATAGTGACTATGTTATCTGTTAACTGCGCTTAATTTTCTCATTAAAAGATTCCATTTTGGTCTCCTTTCTATCACACATGTACTGTCATCTTCTTCTTCTACATTTTCATTACATCTTCCAGAAATGTAGTATCAAAAAGTGGGAAAGATCGCTATATTAATATCATGCATGGTTCCAAGTAGATAATTTTAGTTAATCAGCTGGAACAGTTCCCTTATTGGTTAGTGTTTGATTAAGATATGTTTTCTTCTGACTTGGAAGAGAGTTCATTTCCTTTAGGTAGAGGAAAGAGAGTAATAGGAGAAAAGAAACAAAACAGCCTCCATACTTCGTTTGTCTATAGCGGAGGCTTATCATTTTGAGTGTGCAATTTGTTCTGACACATGTCAGCTGTAATTATGTCATTTGACAATTCAGTTCATAATACATGTGTAAACATTTACACACAGCATAAGCGCCCTTTCCTTGCAAGGGATGATGGGCTCCAATGGAGTTTGGTGAATCGATCTTGGCTTGGAAAGTAACAACAATGGGATTTGCTTTTATTTTTACTTATTATGGAAGTGTGACTGTTGATCATTAGACGAAAAGCATTAAACTTCAAAGTTTCGTGGCATTCCATAGCAATTTTATAAGTTATCTTGTGATCTGATGAGCCTTGAAAGGCAAGCAGATTTTTTCGCTTAATTTATGTTAGGTGACATATGCACTGACCTGAAAGGACACTGCACGCTCTTTCCTTATTTGGTTTCTTTACTCTTTAGCTTTATTAGTATTTTATTGCGAACTAGTATTAATTTAAGTGAAAAAATCCTTTTTCAGTATATCAGTTGCAGGCTTTTAGGAATCTGCCACATGTTGCACTGTCTGCTTTTTCTTCAATTTTTATTCTGCTACGTGGCTTTCTTTGGTGTTAACTTAGTCTGTTAACAGCCATGGGGACGAAATAACCAAAACTTAAAAGACCAACTAATCTGGTTAAGCGATAATGGAGGAGAAGTATATCATTACTCATTGTGATTTTAATCCTGAACAGTGTTTAAGAAGAAGAAAATGAATTACCTGTCCAAAAGCGAATTCTATGAACCAAAAAAGCTCTTAGTCTTCTGGCCTTTTTCGGGGTCTACTTGAAACTTTCCTAGGCTGATACCGAGCTAAGTAAACTAACCAATGATTTAGCCAGGCTTTTCAGTTCTCTAATAGTCATCTGATTCACGAATCACTTATCTAGTTTCACACGTATAAGGGTTTAGTACTTGGGAAGTCTCTGGACGATGGGATTGAACTTTTGTTTTGCTGAAACTGAGAGAGTCCATAATTCTGTTTCTTTCAATGTAACAGAGAGTGTCAATGCGAAACCAACTACGCACAAGTCCAACTTTTGAGCTACAGGCATGGACCATGTGTTGATCTTTTCGTTAGGGAAAGGCAAAAAGAGAAGGACTTATCGACATATAGATTTATCAATCCAGAGAACAAAACAACTTGAATGGACCATCCGGAACCATGTCCTGTTTAAGTGGACACTGCCTTACCCAAGACTTTTGGAGAGGAAACAGATCAAAAACAAAACTTCCCTTCTTCTTTTCCTCAGTTTTGAACTCTTTTACAATGAGACCACGATGGGTTATCTTAAATCCAAAGTCCAATCCTCAACTTCATCACTTACGTTTGGAATGGGGAATTGTTTGTTCAAGTATGAGAGCTTACCAACTAGTATGAGATGAAGGCAACTTTCGTCTCCAATGGTTTTATGTTCAAGATAGAGGTAATCCCCTTACATGCTGGATGAAGCTAAAGTGAATCTAATTAACAAGTAAGACATCATGTTTCTGTTCATGGAATATGTTTATAGTTTAAATCAATGAATGAAATTAACATAAGCATCTTCTATGAGTTAACGTAGATTGCTTTGGATATGAAATGGACTTACTTTCTAATCGCCATATCGTGTGGCTTAGAAAACCTTTTCTTTTGACATTATTGATCTATGAAGACGAAGCTTTTTTGTCCATGTCCCCAATTTCTAATCTATAATTTTCTATGAGTGAGGTTGATTAGGATGTGGCAATTTTATCCATATTAATAGATTGATGTTGCTTGGCTTTTGTCTTTTGAGAACTTTACATGAGAACAATCCTTAAAGTTATGTTAAACATGTCTTAATTACAAAGGGATAATACTCTTTTCAAGATATATAGCAATATAATTCATCCTCCTGTCTAGATCTCTCTTTCTTTTTCAATCGAAGCATATAACTTTATTTTATCTTTAATTGTTATGATAAGAAGTCATGAAGATTAGAACCTTAAATGCAGTCAGTTCACAAAATCATATATATATATATAACCAATGAAGCAACTAAAATAAGGTGAAGAATCGAACAAGTGTCGAGATGAAATCTAAGATAAGATAATTGAAGTTGAAATCAAACATGATGAGGCCAAGGTCTCAAATCTTCCATGCAGATTAGGGCCACTCCAGGTTTGGTAATTTTCGTTCTCTGAATTTGGCCCCATATATACAACAGATGTCTTGAAGATTTTGGATTTTTCTATTTCCTAATTTTAGACATGGCAAAGGCATTCAAGCCCCTGGGAACGAGCGACCCGCGAAGGCAAATCCTCATTGACTTGGGAGAAATCTAAAACTTGTACTTGGTAGTTCTATACGTATACATCTTACCAACTAACAAGCTTTGTGGTGATCAAACTAGGTTACTTACCAAATGACTTATAACCTAAAATATTATATGTAAGTGTTAGGAGGCAACATCATGACTCTTTAAAAGATCAATCAAATATTAATAACTAGAATATTCTTCAACTTCAACCAATAAATCGGTGTAAGAATAAGAAACTTAATAATAAAACAAACACTAAGATTTATGTGAAAAACTCTCTAGTTTAGTGGAAAAATTACGAGCCAAATCGATAAGTAAATCCACTAAACTCAAATAAGGTTTTACAAAGTTTGATCTTTCAATCCACAATAACAAGTTGTTTCACAAAGTTTCAGGATTGAAATTAAAGTTAATGTAACAATCAACAAAGTCTCAAACAAATAAAAAATAAAAAAAGGATAAGAATACTAAACTACTTGTCCTCTCTCAGTTTATCTTCACTTTGGATGTTATACCTATACTCTTATGCAATAAATTTTTTTGCACGATACATGGTCACATATACAATCATGTAAGTGACTGTTTCTCTTCAGTATCATCTCACTTGCAAATATATACGGTCATAGAGAGATACACAATTGTCACACACAATTGTGTATATCATGAACACAGGCGTGTACATGATCGTGTATATTTTCGCTCTTGATTTCCTTCTTCACACGGTTCTAGAGACTTTCACGGTTGATCCACATGATGGTGTAAGGGTAGAACACGGGCGTGTGTCACTCTACATTGGTGTGTTGTTTACACAACCGATATACACGACCATGTAAGTTAAGGACACATGTGTATAGCATCCTGCACAGCCGTGTCTCCCCCCAGAAGAGTTTCATCCATCTTTTTTTGCTTGTTTGTCATCCCTACCAACCATAAAGGAGTCTACAATCACCAAAAGTCTCCAAGTAAGGCTAGAGACTCAACAACAAGGACTTAAAAGAAAAAGGTATAGAATTAAAATTTTAAACCTATACTAAATACTATTACTATAACAATAATCATTTTAGTTTTGGTTGAACACTGAACAAGTCAAGAGGTCAAAAGAAAAATGTTCCTTTTTCTAAAATTAACACTCACAAGTCACAACCAAATCATACGAAAACATTAGGAACTTCTTGGAATTTTCACAAGTCCTACTAGGATGTGTACCAAAACCTGAAAATATTGGGAAATTCTTCGATTAGTGAATCTTCTGCCAAAACTAACTCTGAAGAAACGTCGTGAAAGGTTAATAAATTATTCCATACACCCTCTTTCTGTTAAGAAATTTAGGTTTTGTTCTCATTAAATTCCCAATTTAAACTTGTAAGTCTCACTTTCTGCAAGTGGAAAGCCCATTATATTTCATGAAGGATCGACTATCTAGCATGCAAATGATGTTTATTTATGACTACCAGTCATTACATTTTTTAAAATTGAGATATAGTAATTAATAATTTTTATTTGTAAAAAATAGTATCATAATAATAAAACAATTTTTTGAATAAAACAAAATAAAGAAAAGCAACTCTTTAATAACTGTTTACTTCTTTTTTTTCCTTATTGTGATAAAAAAATACAGACACATTATTAAAGTATGTTCTTTTATTTGTGTTGCATTATTTTGTTTTCAGAAATTAAAAAAATCATACTAAGTTTATATTATCGCTATTATCAAACACTCAATTGAAGTCCCACTAAGGCATGGGGTCTAGGGAGGTCCAATAATATGTAACATTACTCCTAGTTAGTAGAAAGGTTGTTTCCATAATAAGTTTATATAAACACAAATTTTGTTTTTACAAGTTATGATAACTAGTTAGAAAATGTTTCTTTTTCTCTTTCTTTCATTTATCTTGATGTTCTTTCACCATCTTCCATTAACCACTTTGTTTCCTTTGTTTATTTTGGTGTTGTTTTGTTTATTTTTGTAGACCTCTTTTTTATTTTGGCTATTGGCTTATCCTTCAATTATTTTTATTACTATAAAGAGTTCAGGTGAATCATGAATTGTGGGTCTCCAAAGGTATTTTTGGGTTTATGATAATGAATTAGATTTTTACATTATTAATTTTATTCTTATATTGGAAGTTAACAACTCACCTCCTAAATTATATTTTTTTTGACATTTGATTCACATACATACTTTTTGGACAATTAATTCACATACAATTTCTAAAGAAAATAGTTGATTGACACACAAAAGATATCCTACTCAACAAGTGTAAATATGACTATATAGAAAAAAATCATCAATATATTAAAAAAGGTTTCACTATTATGCACAAAAAAACATGACACTATATAAAAATACCACGATGCTATCTAAAAAGAATACCGGTGAACATAGAAATACCATCTTCATTTTAATATGTAAATACTGCAATAATAGCATAATTATATATAAATAAGACGATCTTATAAATAATATCATATCTCTATAAAAAAATGTCATCATAGTAAACAAATAATTATCGCTTTTAATTTAATATATAAATACTATATTTGAGTATAAATAATACCATGATTTTATACAAACAATACCATCATTCCTTACAGATATTACCATGTCTCTATATAAAAAATATCATCATAGTAAATAAATAAGTATTGCCTTTACTTTAATATGTGAATACTACATTTGAGTACAAACATTATCATGGCTTCATATAAACTATATTATCATTTGTTACAAATAACATCATGCTTTTATACAAAAAATACTATCACAACAAACAAATAAGTATCACCTCTACTTTGATATGTAGATACTACATCTGAGTACAAATAATATTATGATTCTATATAAACAATACCATTACTCTTTACAAATAATATCATGTCTCTATACAAAAAATAACATCACATTAAATAAATAAACAACGTCTTTCTTTTAACATGTAAATACCACATTTGAGTACAAACAATACCATGATTTCATACAAATAATACATTACTCCTTACAAACAACACCATGCCTTTATACAAAAAATATCATTGCGGTAACTAAGTACTATCTTTACTTTAATGTGTAAGTATTATATCTGAGTACAAATAATATCATGGCTTCATACAAATAATAACATCACTCCTTTGGTCAATCATGTTCGTAATAGCTCAATATAATGGTTGAAAATCATGGTGGACTGATTTGTTAAATAAAAAAAAATGTTATTAATTACATATTAAATTAAATTAAATCTAATTTGTGTAAAGAATTTTTCATATAATCATGAATCATCTTAAGCAGAATTTAGATGAGAAAGTTATGCCTTAATTTAAGAAGTATTATCAAAGTTGGATATTTGTTTAGATAGAATTAATTTAATTTTATATATAATTAATAATATTTAAGTTTAACTTAAAAAATAAGTCTACCACAATTTAAAATTTTTAATTATTAAATGAAAATTTTAGATCAAACCAAAATATTATTAGTTATATATAACTTCTCCAAATTGTGATTTAGGGAATACTTCTTAAATTGAGCATAATTTTCTCATTTAAACTCCAATTGAGATTATTTAAGATGTTACAAAAATTTTAGAAATTTATTTAAAACTTCTATATCTTCATTTTTTTTAAGAAAAAGTGAAGAACATGGTCTGGGAATGCTGGTGTCCTAAGGCATGTCCTCTGTAAAGCTATTTATTTAACAAACTAAGGCATGACCCTGTTCTTCACATTTTCTCAAAAAACCCAAAAGGCAAAAGTTTTAGAGCTCCTACTAATTTTTTCATAGAATCTTGAATTATCTTAATCATAGTTCGGATGAAGAAGTTATGCCTAATTTAAAAAGCATTATTTAAATTGGATTTTAAAAAGCATTATTTAAATTGGATTTTAAATTAGTTAGACTTAATTCAATTTTGTATATAATTAATGATAATTTAATTTAATTTAATAAATAAGTCCATCAGGATTTAGCTTTGTTAATTTCTAAATTAAAATTTTTAGATCAAACTAAAATATTATTAGTTATATACAAAAATAACTAAAGTCTAACTTGTCCAATATTTGATTTAGACAATGCTTCTTAAATTGGATATAATTTTCTCATTTACACTCTAAATTGTGATGATTTAAAATGCTACACAAAGCTTAGAAAGTTATCTAAAACTTTTATATCTTTAATTTTTTTAGAGAAAGTGAAGAGCATGGTCTAGGACATGTTAGTGTCCTAGAGCATGTCCTCTACAAAGTTGTTTATTTAACAAACAAGCCTTAAGACATGGTCGTGTTCTTCACATTTTCTCAAAAAACTAAAAAGGCAAAAGTTTTTGAGTTCTTCCTAATATTTTCATAGAATCTGAAATCATCTTAATCAGAGTTTAGATGAGAATTCATCTATGGGATGTAATTTCCATAGGAAATTCCTTACGGAATGGTGTTTCCCTAGGGAATTTACCTACGAAAATGTGATTCCGTAGGGAAATTACCTATGGAATCATCAGAATTTCCCTACGAAAATTTTTATTTGTTGGTAAATTTCGTACACAATTTTTACTTGGAACCATTGGTGCCTATTTTTATGACAACTTTCACTATTTTGTCGCTAAATTATGTCGATAAAGTTTGGCTGTAAAATTCCCTCCACTTTTAACAACAATTTTTTTTTGTCGCAAAACACCTTTTTCTCGACAAAGTTACCTATGAAAATCAATTTCTGTCACTAATTTCCTATGGAATTTTTCCGTAGATAATTTACAGTTTTCTTGTAGTGATAATTATAATATTAACGATGATGATGATGATGATGATGAAGATGAAAACGATGAAGGTATCTAATATAGTGGAAGTGGTAATGAGGGCTAAAGAGAAAAATATATTCTGTACTCTAGGGAATATAAAACTTGTAATAGTATTGTGACGAAACAATAAAATGGTTGAAGAGGATGCACTTAACTATCCAAGATGATGGAGGTGACAATAGAGAGGGACTTTCAATTTGATTTATTTCATACTTAAATCAAATAAAATGAAGATACAAATAGTGACATGTTTCATAGGGTTCATATTGCTTAATAGGATGCCCATTTAGTAATGTAGGACCAACTTTATAAATTTTCACATGAAACTCAGGCAAAAGTTTAAGGTTTCGTTAACTTGGAGTTTAAAATATAACAATTTTATAACGTTAGGATTCTTTCTGAATGTTACCAACATTAAGGTCTAAGTTAAATTTTTATTAAAATGTTTAAGTAGAAAATGTCATTTTACCCTTTTATCATTATATGTGGATAACATTTTGATAGTGGATAATGATAATCAATCTGTCAAGCAAATCAAATATTGACTATTAGCTACATTTGAGATTAAGGGCATGGATGATGCTATATACATCCTTGGGGTTAAGGTCATCATGGATCACTCAAAAAGATTATTGTCACTTTCATAAGGTGCATATATTAAGTAGATACTTAAAAGATTTTGCATGCAAGATAGTAAACTGTTTGATATGTCTAATGTTAAAGGTGATCGCTTGAGTAATAAGTAGTATTCTAAAATGTCATAAGAAAAGGAAAAGATGAAGAATATTTCTTATTCTAGTGCAGGCTGTAGTCTCATATATGTTATGTTATAGATAGGGTTAGACATTTGTTATAACGTTTGTATAGTTAGTATATATCAATCAAATATCAAACATGCACACTACAAGTTAAGTTCATACATTTTTAGTAGCAGCATAAGAAGTTGTATGAATTGATTGTTTCATAGATCATTTAAATGTCACCATGAATGCTACTAACCTTGTTATGATATATTATGATAGTCAAGCAACTATTTTATATACTAGAGACCCCAAGTATCATTGCAAAATCTAACGCATAGATACCAGGTACAATTATATCAAGGACATAGTAGCTTGAGGGGAAATGAATGTCGAGCATATTCATATGAGATAAATTATTCCAAATCTTATGACCAAGACAATTCTTACATATGTGTTTTCTATGTATGGTAGGTCACTAAAATTGTGTACATTTAAATTTTATTTGATTTCTTCTATGTGGATATTCACAATACTTATTATTAATGATGATGTTTTTTTTAATGATATCCATTTAGTATTAGATGCGATGTATATTTAATTATGTATTAAAAATCAATTTCTAAAATGAATTTAGATAAAAATTTACTTATAGAAATATGAGAATACTTGATTTTGAGTAGATCATTTAGTTATAAAATAATGTTTGAATGGGTATTGAATATTTGGCTCTAAATAAAGCAAGTATATTAGATAGATGCACGATAGCTTCTCGTATAATTAATTAATTCCATTTTACTTTATAAGAATAGAGATGAGACAAGTTTTAAGGCGTTTATCTAATGATAAACAAGAGCTAAAGACCTAAAACACAAATTTTGAAATTATGTATATTAAAAGGGAAAATGGATTATTAATAATGATGTAATTTAAATAAATGATATGTTCACCAATATGTCTTAAAATGTTCATGTGACTTTTGAAAGGTGAATTGAATGATTAAATAACTGAACTAAAGTTAGACATTAAGTGTGCTTGAACTAACATATGTATTATAGTTTAAGATAAGACATGCACTCTAATGTAAAAGAGTTGATATTATAGTACATGAATCATATTGTATGTGCATAGATAATATAATGATCTTTGAGACTATGTGAACTTTAATTAAATAACCTTTTTCTCTAATTCTAATTCTGAATAATTGGATTAATTATCATTATCTTAGAGTATTGTTAGAAGATCATGAATGATTTGATCTAACGAGATATCCTGAAAAAAAAAAGAATTAAATTCAAAGGGTTAAAAACCATGAAAATAATTATAAATTTGAGTTTGCATCATGATATATTCAAGGACTTATTTTCTTTGTGAAATGTAATACGAATACAAAATATTTACATTATTGAGATGATGATTGATGTGATAAAAATACAAAGGTGTTTCGAGATAGATAGAAGACTAATCAATAGGTTATTTTTAATGGACTTTTATAAGCACCTATCACTAATTTCATAAGTATCTTACGCATAATCCGAAATATATTTTTTAGTATATGAAATTATATTTCAAACTTTATTATATCATTATTATCTTTGTTACTAACATGTCTCAACGATGCTTTGGAGCAACTTCAATTAGAAAAAGAGGGTTAGATGGAAGAGACAGCAGGGGAATTCGGAAAGACATTTGTCATTGAAAAGTTGATGGAGACAGAAGAAGAAAAAAGCGTCACAGAAGAGGAAAGTTGTGAGGAAGGAATAATTCTTGACTATGGTACACCTGTTGATAAGAATTCTGGAGAATATGAAATGGAAGAAGAGGTTTTTGATGCAGATAAAGAGGATGATGTAAAAGGTTCGGTAATTGAAAAAGTTTGTGATCCAGAAAGAAGGGAGGACTGCCATACAAGTCTGGTACCTGAAGACAAAAACGAAGAACTAGAGGCGTTGACAGGGGAAGAGAGTTCTGACGCGGAAGATACATTTGAAAACCAGCATCATCCTTCACATGTATTTCAATTACGCAGTGATGGACAAGATGAGTCTTTCCCTGCAAATGACGCGTCCACTGGGAACAACTCGAAAGTTGATTTGTTTATCTGCGAGTTCTTACCTTACAGAAACGCTAGCAAAGGACTCGTATCTGGAAATCCAGGTCCTGATCTTATCCATGTGCACCCGGTAGAATATGACAGAGACACAGAAACCGATTTTCTGATAGCCAGTCTTACCGATTCTGATGAAGATTATATTATACTAGAACCTCAGAAACAGAACTCAAGTTCATATTACGAGGAGGTGTTATCTGGCAAGGATTTAGCTAAGGTTGAACATCATCACGAACAGGAACTTACAGGTCATGACAAGGCAGAACTTGAAACTTGGTATGTTGACGACAGCAAAAAACCTAGCTTGAAAGAACCCAACTCCCTCTCTGATGTGCACGACAGTACAGATTTCTCGTCAGAGCATAAGCACGTAATCGAACAGCTTAAATTGGAACTGAGAAGTGCGACAAAAGGCGGTCTTCCGACGATTTTAGAAGAACCAGAGACCGAGGAATTGGAGACTCCAAAGGTAGTGTCAAAGCTTAAGCCACCGAAGATTGGAGAACATATTGAGCATCTCATGGAGGAGATTCAAAAGGTTTACAAAAGCTATTCAGACAAAATGCGGAAATTGGACATCTTAAAGTTTCAAACCATGCAAGCATATGGTAAGTTTCAGTAAATCCTATATGCTCTCTTCCCCACAACATGAACATTACTGACCCATCAGGTTTAGAAATTCTTGGCTTTGCAGAACGCCTATAGTTGCATAAATCATTTCAGAATGTGTCTTTCCTGCTTGATAATGGTGACAGGTTTTTGATTTCGACACTGATCGTTTAAGAGAATTATATTGCTTAGAGGGTCTCCATCTTTTTTATTCCCAAACATATTTCCTGAAAGCTTGTTATATTTCTTTGGCACGCCAAAATTCTCTTGTAATTGTATTAAAGCCTGCCTTTATTTTTGTACCTTAGATCTACCAACTAACCTAAGATATTAAATCTCCATCTCTTTTTGTTTCTTTTCTCTTTTCTGGCTATTGAATATATTCTATAGTTATCTTGAATTATGCTAGATAAGCCTTCGAATTTATAGTGGTTCCACTCAATTTAATGACCCACAATCATGGGTGTTATGACCTAAATAGGATGTTGCTTCATGAATTAGATAAGAACTAGCATTGGTACAAGAAATGAAATCTAGGTGGGACTCATATGAGTCAAAGACAATTGAAAGGTCAAAATAATACTAGTGTAAGTATCAAGAGTGTGTCAGCATCGTACTTGCTACACAAAATTCAAGAATGCTCGAAAATATAATTTTACCGAACTTGGATATCTTATAAGTAACCCTAGACTAAAATACTTTGATTAGAGTTTTATATGATGTGTAGTAGATCATCCTCTTAATTTCTGTATGATTTTATCATAGTAAAATAAAATTTATCTTCCTATCTGTGGAAGTAGATCATATTGATCGAACTATCTAAATTATGTATTTGCTTTATTTATTTTCTTTCTATCCCCTTTATTTGCATGACAATTGGCATTAGAGCCTAGGATTTCTTTACAAATCTAGAGTTTTTTGTCAATATATCTTTATATAAATTCAATATTGAAAAATTTAGTAGATTGAATAATTTCACTCTATAAAAGGTGAAGATGTGGACGTTTCTTATTTAGCAGAGATGCACAACAATGTTAGAAGGTGAAAAAATTGCAATAAAATTTGGAGACACTAGAGAAGGAAGAGATTATGTTAAAGGCACATAATACTATACAATTGAATTCAGGAGACAAAATCTTGAGAAAGGTGGTTGATGAAACAACTGTTGTATCGTTATAGAACCAGCCTTAAAGTAAATATTAGAATAAATTCTTAATGAATCATTTACTTCAAAAATAGCATTTGTATATCATAATGATGATAGAAAATATACAGGTGAAAGATGACATTGATAATTTTCATCAAATCATCTTATATTAATAAGGTGTTGGGAATAATATTAAAGATGGGGATTAAACAATGATCCTTTTCTGTGTCCCTTATCTAATTCATATAAAAACTTTGATAATACCATGTTGTATGATAGATATATTATTTTTGTTAATGATGTGAAGGATGTTATGCATTCTAGAAAATTGAAGAAAAAGATTTCCGACACATATAGAGATGGATTAGATTTAGGTCTGGTTGTTAGCACAGGTTAGAACAAGGAAAGGCATACTGGAATTATGAGTAAGCCACATTATAAATCGAAGCCTAAACTTATTTGATGTTTGACTATAAAAAGGGGAAATTTAGAAATGATAGTTTATAGTAGAAGAAGGGAAATGAGAAAAAGAAGAGATATAAAAAGCAAATATTGTTGTAGTATAGGAGAGTTCGAATGAAGAGGATGGAAAAGATAATAATATTTTGACTATTAGTAATTCTAATTTTGCAAATAGGTGGGTGATAGTACTGGGGCATCTTATTATATCACTTCTAATAAGGACTAGTTTTGTTCTTTTAAAGAATGGAATGAAATTGTTAGAATGGTTGATAGTGAAGAGCATGTTGTCAATTATAATAGGTCACTCCATATCCCAATATCCCAATGTATGATGGAATTATTAGAATATTGGATGCCTAATATGTAGATGAACTTAAAAATATATATGATTTATATAGATACTTTTGATAGTCAAAGGTATAAGGTTTTTAGGGGTAACGAGCAGTTCAAATTGTTAAAGATCATTATAAGTGTGATGAAAGGAAAATTGCATAAAATAGTTTATGCATAAAAAAATACAGTAGTGGGATCAGTGGTTATCTCCTAATCTTCAGGGTAGAATGATGATATGATATAATTTTAGCATCACAGATTAAATCAAATAAGTAAGCAAAGACTTGAAATATTAAGTGCAAAAAGATTGTTCGATGGAGCTATAACTGGAAGGATGAAATTATGCGAGTCTTATGTTCTTAGCAAGCAGTGCAAGGCCAAATTTGACTATGGTAAGCACACTTTCATAAGCATTCTTAACCATATTCATTTAGATTTATAAGTTCCTACTTCAATTCAATCTTAGGGAAGATGTAGGTACTTTATTACCTTTATTGATGATTATTCTAAAAAAGTTTGGATTAAAAAAAAAAGATTGAAGTGTTTGAAAAGTTCAAGGCATAGAAGACTATAGTTGAAATATACAAAAAAGAAAAAGTCAAGACACTCAAAATAGATAGCTTGAAGTTTTGTAATAAGCCATTTGATGAGTTCTACTGGAAGGAAGGTATAGTGAAGCACTGCTTTGTACATCATACACTATAAAAAGATAAATTTACAAAATGAATAAACAAAACACTCAAATAAAGCTATTAAATGATAGACTTTTGGAGTAATTTTGGACTGATGCAATTAATACTGTTGCTTATTTGATGAATAGATCTCCATCAATTGCAATAGATTTTAAGATTCCTTAAAATGTATGGTATAATACTACTCCCTTTTGATTATTCGAGTCTGCGTATATTTAGTTATCTTTTACTTATATCAATGATTGTAAACTGGAGCCTAAAATAATGAAATGCATTTCTCTCGGGTATGTTACTGGAGTTAAAGGTTATAGATTATGGTGTATTGAAAAGGATACAACTTAAAATTTATTATTAACACAGATGATATTTTGATGTATCTGTTATGTTTAGCCAGAGAGAGGAGCTTGGTAATCTTACATGTATAAAAGATCTTGGTACTGACTAGAAGATAGTTAAATTTTAGTTCATGGACGTACAAAAGAATAACCACAAAGTATAGAAGTAACAAGAATTAGGAGAGAAATGAAAAAAGCTTGTTAGGTATTTAGATTGTGTTGATGTAGTTGAAATTGATCCTAATGTATATACCTTGGTAGTAGCTAAGAATGTAGACTAATGATGAATCATGGATTTATAAAAGGCATTGAATAGTAAAGAAGCATTAGTATGTTGATTGCCATAAATGAAGAGATGCATCTTTGTACATAAATGAGATATGTGAACTTGTACAATCATCAAAGGTGCAATTCCATTGAGATGAAAATGGGTAATTAAGAAGAAAGAAGGTATTTATGAAGTTAAGTCAACTAGGTTCAAGGTATAACTAGTGGCATAAGGTCTTTTATAAAAGAAGGAATTGATTATCATAAGGTGTTTCCATTAGTTGTAAAAAAAAAAAGACCATTCAATTTATTTTTGCTATGGTAAATGCATTTGATTCGAAATTGGAGTAAGTTGATATGAAAACTACACTTTTATATGGAAATCTAGAAGAACGAATTCATATGTTATGGATAGACCGCAAGAAAAGGAACAATATTATTGACTAAACCAAAAAGAAAAAAATTGAAAGACCTTTTTTACGTTCCTCCCATATACATGGAATGAGGGAAGCTTTAATAAAAAAAATGAAGTGCGAAGATTGCTATTAGTTTTCAAAATCCATCAAGTAAACATAGTATTTTTTACTTTTAGAAGAAGTACCATGTGTGTTTACCGAAAAATTCTTATATGGGTTGAAATAGTCACCCAAGAAATAGTACAGGAATGAGTTTGTGATAAAGAATTGGGGTGCAATTAAGAAAATTTTAGGCATAAAAATTTGGAGTGGTAGAATAGTAAGCCTATTGTACTTATTGTAACAAAAGTATATTGAAAAGATACTATAGTCTTTTTAAATCAATTAGTCAAAGCTGGTTTATACTACATTGGCAACATATTTTAAACTTGATGTTAGTCCATTGCTTAGTTCAGATGTAAAGAAAGGTTACATGAAACAAGTTTCTTACCAGAGTATAGTTAGCAGTTTGATGTATATCATGGTATGGATAAGACTAGATTTAGTACATATTGTTAGTTTAGTAAGCAAGTTTATGAGTAATATTATTGGGAAAGCTCATTGGAAAGCTGTTAAGTGGATTATGAGATACTTGAAAGGTACAAGCAATACTTGCTTGGTTTATAGTTCTCGTGTTTCAATTGGTGGCATTGTTGGTTATATTGATTTTGATTATACTTGAGATCTCTTAAGAAGGAGATCCTTCACATGATATATCTTTACTTTTTTTATATGTGTGATTAGTAAGAAAGCAATTCAGTCTAAAATTGCTTTATTTACAACATAAGCATAATATATGTCATTGACAGAAGGTGTTAAAGAAGGCATATGATTATGTTGTCTTGTTGATAATTTGAGCATGGATGTGCAAAATTATGTCATTTACCATGATAGTTAGAGTGCATTGAATTTGGTTAAAAATTGTGTCTATCATAAGAAACCAAAGCATATTAATGTTAGGTTGATCTTTATTCAAAATATAATTAAAGATAAGGTGTTTGCATATAGAAGATAACCATAGTTGATAATAGAGCAGTTACATGAAAAAGAGTTCAAACATAACTTAGAATTGGTGAATGTTTACATAGCTTAAAGTCCTTAGAGGCATGAATGGTAAGGAGTGATTCTGGATTTAATGTTGGAGAATTCAAATCAACATAGAGAATTATTAAATATGCCTTGAATTTATAATGGTTCGACCTGGTTTATGACCCGATTCAAAGTCTTGGATGCTATGATTCAAATAGGATGTCACTTGAGGAATCAAAGAAGAATCAACATCGATATAGGACATAAAATTGGCGTCAAACTCGTATGAATTAGAGACAATTGAGAAGTCAAAATGATGCCGGTGCTGTAGTCAAGAGTGTATCATATACGAAACTTGTGACACGAAATTTGAAAATTTAATTTCACCAACCTTAAATATCTTATTGGTAACTTTACACAATAAATACCTTGATTAGGGTTTTATATGAGGTTTAGCAAGTGATACTCTTTAACTTTTGTATTGCTGTGTCATAATAAATTAGAATTTTATCTTTCTATTCATGGACATAAGTCGTATTGATCGAACCATGTAAATTCTATATATTTACTCAGTTTATTTTCTTCCTATATCTTCTATTTATGTGACAAATTACATGTTCATGTGCCATGCATTTTTCAATCTGAAGGTTTATTTGAGCTGAAAGATGCAATTCAATCATACACAGTTCGTAAATCTTCAGTTGCAACCATAAAGTCTGCCATTCTCCAGAACTTGAGGCTATACAAGCAAAGGACTGCTGTAGTTGACCCAACAAAGAAGGTCATTGTAGATATGTACCGGGATTTTGAAATGTTATATGTTGGACAGGTTTGCTTGTCCTGGGAAATTCTCCACTGGCAATACTGTAAAGTGCAAGAGCTGCAAATTTATGATTCCAAAGGTCTTTATCAATACAATCAAGTAGCTGGTGAATTCCAGCTATTTCAGGTCCTTGTGGAAAGATTTGTAGAGAATGAGCCATTTCAAGGTCCCAGGGTTCAAAATTATGTCAAGAATCGATGTGTTCTTCACAATCTTCTCCAAGTTCCACTCATTAAAGGTGAGATAGCTTGATAAAACTAACCATCTGCAATAGTTGAATGTCATGTATTAATCTACAATTCACTATAGATTACTCTTAGAACTTAAATGTTATTGTGTTGCAGATGATAATGTCATGGGTAAGGGGAAAAGAGGAGATGAAGGAGACACCATATCAATTGAAACACTGGTAGATATCACTGAGGATTCACTGCTAGTATTCTGGGAATTTCTTCGTGTCGATAAAGTTCAAAGTAATGTAGCCTTGGAGGGTCGTCATCATTTCCAGGACCTAGTAAATCCTGAGCTTTTAGTGGAAATCTAAATCAATCTTCAAAAGGTCTCTTTAGACTTTAGAGTACTCATAGGTACATATCATAGACTCTAGCTTTACATGTATGAGATACTACTCATTTCTTGCCACTTCATGCAGAAAGAGAAAACAATTAGAGACATACTCCAAATCCGAAACTGCATAGTGAAGAAGTTTCAAAAGAATCAACAAGATCGACTACATCAGAGTCTGCTTCTTGCTCAGGTCAATCTGAAACTGGTCTCAAGGGTCTTAAACATGTCCAAACTAACAACAGATCAACTATTATGGTGCCATGAGAAACTAGAGAAAGTAAATTTTCATAACAGGAAAGTTTTAGTAGAACCATCATTCTTGCTCTTCCCTTGTGGCGATGAACATTTGCCGCTATAATTAGTTCTTAAGTAAAGAATTAGAGATTTTACATATACAGTTGTATAAGAAAATAGAGTTTTGTATTTCTCCCAATTATTAAATATTTTAATCTCTAATAAACTCTTATTGAAATATATTAAAAATCAATTTAATTCTACTAGTTTTTAAAGCCTTCACCAAAATAAGTACTAGTTTTATTCTATATTATAATAATTTAATATATGATAAATAATTTTTTTGATATATATCATTGCTTTGAAATTTCGATTTGTTAAATTATTCTTCAGTAATTTGAAATATATTATTTTTTCTTCCATCCATAATACTAAGATTTAAACTTAGCCGTTTGATTCTACTTCTTTTTTTTGTTATTGTTTTTAGTTTTTAGTTTTCGTTCTTTGCAGTTTATAGTTTTGTTTCAAATCAAAACATAGTTATACTTTTATCGTTGATAATAATTATATATTAAATAAAACTTAAAAATAAATTATTTTTAATTAATACATTTATTTTAATCTCTTATATAATATTTATTAACAAATTATGAATAAAATTATTTTATTTTATTAAAATAAATAATTTAAAAATTAACTTTGTATT
>JAOQMM010000001.1:1960891-1972596 GCA_027563515.1 Erythroxylum platyclados
GTCCTTCATTGTCTCAGAAACTGAAACACGACTACCTTCATCGACCTCTTCGAGCTTGGAAACTCTATGGAATGAGAATGAATTTCTTCCAAAAATGGCTTCTGGGTCGATGTTGTCCGGAACATGCTCAACAAAAGTAGAGAAACCTCTATAGTTTCCATACCATTCTCCACCTTTTATTAGAGTTGATACTTTGGAGTCTATAGACAATCTATTTCTCAATTGTGAAAACTCTGGTCTATTTATGAGAGGGCTAACTTCTAACCAATTATCAAACCACACCCAAGTGTTTTCTCCAATTCCCACCATGTTTTTGATGTAGGGGTATATCAAGTTCCTCAACTTCAGTAGTTGATTGAAGATCCAAGAGAGTTGAATGGAGTTTGAAATTTTCCAGAAGTTGAGACTTTTGAGATGATATTTTCATGGACCCATTTAGTCCAAAGGGTTTCTTTATCAGTAAGGAGTCTCCATATTCTCTTACTCAATAGCACCATTTGTATTGTTGAGATAGAAATGATACCTAAACCCCCTTGTTTCTTAGGAATAGTGATCTCACTCCATTTAACCTTTGCTTTTTTAGTAGTCTCAGTCTTCCTAGTCCATAGGAATGCTTTCATCATTCTATCAATCTCCTTTGTAACCTTCTTTGGTAAAACAATATGGGCTGTCCAATGTAGGTGCAAACTACTAAGCATTGATATAATCAGAGTTAGTCTAGCATATGTCTGTCATGCAATATATTCACCTTGGATTTAATCTTTTCTAGGAGGGGGAGACAATCTGAGAATTTTGGCTTTGAAGTGGTGATAAGCACACCTAGATAACTTAGTAATGGAGGGTTTATGCTCAATCCAATCATTCTAATGAGATCTTCTTTGTTTCTAACATCTATTGAAACATACATGCTGATCTTATCAAGGTTAATCATGAGACCAGACCAATTCGAGATCATATTTAGAGTTTAAAGCATGATGTTGATTAAGCGAGTGTTTGCTCTATGTAATAGCATGAGATTGTTTGCAAATATCAGATGAGTCAGCTTGTTTACAATGCACCTGTGATGGAATTTGAAAATTATGTTTGAGGATATTAATTTGTTTATTAGCCTGGATAGTCCCTCCATTGCAATGGTGAAAAGATAAGGGGATATGGGGGGTCCCCTTATCTTATACCCCTTACATTTTTTAAAGGCTTTAAGGGAATTCCATTTACAAGCACACTGAGTAAGGAAGATTGGATACAATTCATGATCCATTTCACAAATCTATTAGGTAAATCCATTGCTTCTAGGCAGATCTGAATAAAACTCCAATTAATTGTATCGAAAGCTTTATAAAAATCAATTTTTAGCAAGCAACTATTTATTCCCTTCCCAGATGAGTATTCTTTCAACAATTCTTATAGAAGTAATATATTATCACCTATATTCCTTTCAGGAATGAAGGCTCCTTAAGAGGCATCTATGATTTTCCTTAGCACATTTTTCAATATGTCAGTAAGAAGCTTTGCAATAACTTTGTAAATTTTGTTGCAATACAAGATTGGTCAAAAATTAACCATATTTAGAGGGTGTTTCTTCTTTGGCAATAAGCAAATATAGGTGTTGTTAATGTTTTAAAGCATCTTCAAGGAAGAGAAGTACTTTAGGATTGTTTCAGTGAAGAGTTTTCCAATTATTTCCCAAATATGTTGAAAGAACCATGTAGAAAATCGATCAAGGTGTGGTGCTTTAGAGGGGTGCAAGCTGAAAACTATTCTTCTAACTTCTTGTTTTGAAAAAGGTGTAATCAGTGACTCTTTTAATACCTGCCTAATAGAACCTGCAAAGAGTTTTTTCATGTTATTGGTAGGTTGATCAACATTTTTAGGGCCCATAAATTTATAGAAGAAGTTCCTTGCTAGTCTGAGTGCACATTACCCCTGTTATCTTGCAATTCAACTATTTTGTTCTTGTTTATTCTGGAGATTAGTGATGACTGAAAGAATTTGGTGTTTGAGTCTCCATCCCTTAGTTAGTTTATTGTAGCTTTTTGCTTTAGAATAGTGTTGTCTTAGTTCAAAGCCTACTTATATTATTTTAGCAAGTTCATTTCAGTCATCCTCATCATGCAGTGAGTTATAGCAATCTTTTTGTGCTTTTTTCAGTTTTTTCTTGAGAGTTGTATGGTTTTAAGATTTTCCCCGAGGAAACTTTTGAGTGCAGCTCTTACCACCTTTAATTTTTTCATAATTTGGTAAGCTTTAAACCCCTCCACTTCGTGCTTCCAACATCTGTTAATAATATCCAAGAATCCCTCCATCTGAGTTGTTCCTTCAGAAGAACAAATTGGTTATACAATTTGTAAAGTTCATGGAAAAGATGAAGAAATTGCAAATTATCCTACCCATTGTGGAAGTTTTGGAGCACACACCTAAGTATGCCAAATTTCTCAAAGAAATCTTATCAAACAAGTGGACTTGGGATGACAATCAAATGGTCTCCATTCTGAAAAGTTGCAACTCTATAATTACCAACCATATGCCCTCGAAGTTGAAAGATCCAGGAAGTTTTACTATAACTTGTGTAATTGGTAATTTAGAATTTTATAAGTGCTTATGTGACTTAGGTGTAAATGTTAATCTTATACCTTTGTCAATTTTCAGGAAATGGGGCTAGGAGAGGTTAAGCTAACTTATATGCTTATTCAGTTGGCAGATCAATCAATAAAGAAACCGTTTAGGGTAGTGGTGGATGTGCATGTAAAAGTGGATAAGTTTATCATTCTTGTAGATTTCATCATGTCAGACTTTGAAAAGGATTGAAATTGTCCACTAAGTCTTAGTAGACCCTTTTTGATCACTAAAAGAGCTTTGGTAGATGCCTATGAAAGAAATCTTATCCTTTAGTTTGGTGATGAACAAGTGAAATTAGAGATGAATAAGGTATTAAAGAATCTGAAGGAAGGTAACTTGTTCATGAGAATTGATGTAGTTAAATCTTCATAGGATGAAGAAAAGGAAGAGGAACAGATGGCAGAGGACTCAAAGCTTGAAGAATATAAGGAAGTCTTTGTTTTATAAGCGAAAGAAGAGGGGACAAGGGTGAAGGCAGAAGAAGAGCAATTCACTTTCTTATAGGACATACTGCTGGATTCAATAGACGATTCAAGGAGTTTCATTATTTCCTCTATTATTAACAATTTATTACCAAAAAGGGCATTACTGCTCTTACTTGGTTTTCTTAATTTGATTAATTATGTCCTTTGTATTATCTTGCAACATGTAGCTTATTTACAGGATGCTAAACTAAAATTGGATGAAATGGGTGGAAGCAAGCCACTCATTATAGATCCAGTTTGAGCTTAAACGTGCAGAGTAAGTCAAGCTAATGACTTGAAAGAAGCATTACTTGGGAGGCAACCCAAGAATTAAGATATTTATATTATTTCTTTATTTTTCAGTTTATTTTGTTAGTGTTTTGTTATTTTTATTTTTATGTTTATTTTTTAGTGAGTGAATTTCTAGAATTTTGTAGCATAGAATGTCTTCAAATTCCATCGCTCACACCATCACTACCTCAATCTCAATAAGTCTTGTTGCTCTGATTTTTTCTTTGTTATTATTTATCTTTATTTTTATTATTTTGTTTTAAACATTCAGGATAATGTGTTGTTCAAGTATGGGAATGCATATGCAATTGCATATCATGTACGTGTGAATTTTTCATTTGTATATATCAATTGTGTTTGAATTATGTATTTGTATTGTGTTAGTTTTTTTTAATTAGGTTGGCATTATGATGTATGCATTATGTGAATATGTCAATGGCAAGAATTAAATGGAGTTAGTTTAGCTTTGAACATAGTCATTTAAATTGTAAAGGCATTGTAACTTATGAATTTTATGTTTTAAGTAAGGCATAGTAACTTATGAATTTTGTTTTTAAGAACTGCTTATGACAATAGCTTAGGAAGTACATCTTACAACAGGTAATAACGTAATCACTTTTCCTTTTTTTTTCTTTTCTTGTTTTCCTCTTTCATTTTGGTACTGCATATGTTAGGGTTAGCCCAGATTCCATAACCTAACTACATGTTTACTACAGTTAGGTAGTTCTTTAGAGATAAAAAGCAATTCTCTAATCCTCATGATTGGAGAATTCAACACCTCTAGATTTGAACGCATTTTGCCTCTGAAAATTCGGAAGTTCCTCTCTTTCCAAATCTCCTCTAGAGTAGAAGCCAATGAAATGATGTATACTGCTTTATCCCCTTTAGGCACAGTCTTCAGACCTCTTAGGTTGTCCAATATGATAGTAAGCAAAATCCCATCTAATCTCCAATGACATTTCTCTTTAATTCTTCTCCATATGCTCTCGAAATCATTCCTGTATAGGACACATGTGTTGTCCAGATTTAGAAAATATAGTCTGTCCTTTGTGGCCATTTTCTTCAATATTGCCAACCATAATAAGCAAGAGGAATTGGGTCTTAAGGACTTATACTAAACGATAGGGTATCAATCAACAAAGGATTGTCCCTGAGTTAGCCAACCTTACTTTCCATAAGTTTTTTGAACTTCTTGAACTTGTCAAAAGCTTCAGACTTATTTTATAAGAGGTAAACCTAAATCATGCAACTATTATCATCTGTGAATAATGAAAAATATCAACTACCACTGAGAGATCCATTATTCATAGGCCCACACAAATCTACATGCACTAACTCAAGACATTTATAGGCTCTCCAAGCCTTTCCTAATAAAAAGGCCTTTTAGTTTGCTTTCTATATTCACAACTTTCATCAAAGAAAAGTTTCAGTAATCCATAAACCATTTCCTTTTAACTCAATAACTTTAAAAAATTAATATTCAAGTGCCTATAATGTAAATGCCATAGACTAGTCTCACTATCAATATTAATAACCATAGCCCAGTTCTTATCTATTGAAACTTATAATGGAAACATTTTAATGTTGGCCATTGGAACTTTAACAATGATTTGTCTAGATTTTTTAATCTTTAATAGCGCCCAACATCAAACAGAATTGAATATTCACTAGTCATTAATTGCCCAATACTAAGCAAATTATGAGATATACTAAGAACAAACATCACTTCTTATAAAACCTTAGGATTACCATGACTAAACTTATATTAAAATAAACAAAGAAAAAAATATTGGTGAAATAATCAACTGCCAGTTAATTATTAGCAACAATATTGACTAGAGAAAATAAAGAAAATAAATCACCAAACTCGATCAAACTTTGAATTACTGTTCGGTAGTATAGTGAAGCATACTCCTTTGTTTCTCTCATTCTCCTCATCACCAACCATTGCTAATACTTGGTATTGATGAACAATATAAAAATGGTGTTCAAGATTCCATATGGTTAAATTTAATAGTTATTGGCTTAGGAATTGTCATCTAGGTCACGATGTTAAAAGTATGAAATAGCATAATTAGTTTTTGACTCTTCATTTCTGAATACGATTAAGTTAAAACAAAAACGTTTTGCATATGATTGTCTTGTTATATTCAGAATGGGAAAAAGACGTTTTCTAATATTTAGTCTCTTAAGTCATTGAGAATTGTTGTGTCATGTGAGATGGTAATGGTTCAGTTAAGGAAGGAAAATATACATAAAAACTATAATTCATTAAATGATGATCAAGTCAGTCTCGGGTAGAAGGATGGGCATTTTAGAGGTCTTGCTTGCAATTGGGTTACTATGATTTTTGTGAACATACCAGAGGTAACATATGAGGTTGATTCGAACACTAATGCAGCAGTCTTTGGTATACAATGAAGGTATTTCAATAAAAGTATGCCACATGTTGTCAGAATTTAGTAAAACTACTTGTACAAAATATAATTAAATAAACATGTAAATTGATTGCAACACTACTTAATAATTAAATAAGAATCTATATTATATTTTGTAATCGCTAAACTCAATTTTTGGCGCCGCTTATCATCTATTAATCTAGGCTTTAACTTAAAAAATGTGGCTATTGTTTAATTGATTCAACACATGGCTATTTTAGTGGGGATACTACAAGCATATCAAATGTTATATATATATATATATATTTTTTTTTTGTTAAACCACGAGATTTCTGAGAGAGTTCGAACTGTCAGTGTTACATTTAAGTCATTATCACATTTAAAATATTCCCCATTTGTACCAGATGGGACCCTGAGGGGTAGCAAAGTACTACCACTAAGTATTAAATATTGTTGCATACACAAGCGGGGTCGAACGAACCCTCACACAACCCCTTGATTTCGGTGCTCGGTGGTATCAAATGTTATATTTTAATTGTTTGCTTGATGCACAAAAAGGTGAAAGAAAGACAGTTGACAACACTTCCTTCCTCCTTCTCAAATCTCAACATATGATTCCAGTCAAGGACTTGTTTTCTTTTTTTAATACAGCTGAAAACATAATTGTTCTGTGCATTTGCATATTCTCATAAGAGGAAAAAAAAAATTCTCTTGTTATTAAAATCAGACCCTACAAAGAAAAAAGGCACGAAACTGTATGTCAATGTGAAACAGCATATTTTTTTTTCTAACATAATAGCTTACAGCTGCCGTATAAACTTGAGCTAAGAGATTAAGCATTTTCTTGCTTTTGGGCCGTACGATAATGTCCTCAAGTGTAACACTTAGCTGTGGAAAAGCTCGCTGATACCTCAGTTGGAAATGGCAAAGAATCCCATACCAAGTTCGGCTTCCAAGCATCAATATTGTTCATACTCATCTGTGAGCTTAAAGGAAAATCAGTATTACGAGCAATCTCCCACTCGCTGTCCATGTGTGCCATATTTGAACTCTTCAACGAAACAGATTCGTCTCCATTACTCATGCTTACTTGCATTTCTTGTGGTAAGATAGCTAATGAGAATCCATTATTGCAGTGATTTTGTGAGTCATCCAAACCTATACTTTCACCGACCTTGCCGTAATCTCCAAGCATCGAAGAAGACATGTTTAACAATATGGACGAAAAATCGACAGTACATTTTGGAGGGGCAAAAGTTTCTAGAGGAGAAAGCAGGAAATTGCTGGTTAGGTCGCAGTTTGAAGTGGGAAGCTGAGAGGGTTTGCATGGGAATGGATTTATAGGCTTGTGGTAGGAAAAATCAAGTGGGTTGACAGTAGAAGTTTGTTCAATATGATCATTGTTATAGTTCAAGCGCATTCCTGAACTATTTTCTGTTGTCATTATCATATTCTGTGAGCTTAAATGAGTGGCTTGAGAGCATTTGGAGGGTATATGATTAGATGAAACAGGTTCAGGTAATGTGTAGACCCAAGAGTGAGAGGTAGCTCTGAGTGTTGTGGAGCTGGTTTTCTTAAATATCCTACATATTGCCCACGATTCCTGCACATCCATGAAAAATAATTAAAAAAAGAAGTTGGTCTTTTTGTGTTTCTTGAAACAATGATTCATAGTTCCAAACTATCGTATATTTTTCAGTTTTTCCTGTTTAACAAGATCGAAATTTTCTCCCGTAGATCTTGTCAGGCCTCAAGATATGCCAAGCACAAAATGGTTGAGTTTAGAACAGTTATTATAAAATGAATCATCTTTACTCTATTATTGAGCAAAAGATGAAAAGTATTAGAAATAACGCTAAGTAGATAGACAAAGAAAATGATAAAATGCAGAAAAGTTATTATAAAATGAATCATCTTTACTCTATTATTAAGCAAAAGATGAAAAGTATTAGAAATAACACTAAGTAGATAGACAAAGAAAATGATAAAATGCAGTCAGATTGATATTGAAATTTTCATGAACTAGCCCTTTTGTGTCAGGCTACCTACCTTCTGTCAACATTTGATCTATCTATATTAAGTTATGTTCAAGCAGTTAAAGAGGATTCAAGATACTTTACATTGGCAGGAACAGTTCTGTCAATGAATCTCTTTGGAGGCCCAGAGTCAGTCAGGGAAGGCAAACGAAACTCATGCATCATCCAGTCTGTTTTGATCCCTTTGGCAGCCCTACCTTTGTAAAAAACAAGCGATTTCTTCAATCCTATACACTTGTTTCCTTCTGAAGAGTAGATAGGCCTGTCTGTTCCTGTAGCTTTCCAAAATCCTGCACCTGTAACCCTATTAGGCCTTGCACTGTTCCTGTATTTTCTGTCCCTAGGGCAGTAGAAATACCACTCTTTTTCACCTGTAGTAGCCATTTCTTTCGGAGCAAAAGATTAGAAAAGAAAAGCACAAACTCGTAAGATTCAAGAAGATATTTGATGAAAACTTGAAGAAATAAACTGATATTCATACAAGCACATGTTTAAGGGTCATCTTACTTGGAAGATCCCAGGGGTCATACTTATAGATGTCTAGTTGCTTGATAAGCTCAATCGAGAGAGTTCTCTGTTGGATCTTTCTCTTCAGGTAAAAACCTACAAGCTCTTCATCAGTTGGATGAAACCTAAAGCCTGGTAACATAACTTCGTCTATTTTTTCTACCTCACTTTTCTCATCCATTTTTTCTATCCTTCACAGCTGGCTATCACAGCTTGTAGGCGAAATTAAGACTTGGATCGTTACCAGTTAAAACAAGTCTGAGAAGCTAAGAGCTCAAGAATTCTGAAACAAAGTCACAAACCCTAGAGAAACAAGCAAACCCTAGCAAGAACTTCCAAGACGTGAATTTAAAAGAGACCAACCAACTTGACACTATTAACTTCACTTAGGTTTGACACAATATATGCTTCCTGAGAAGGGGTTTGCCCCCGAAGGATCAGCCGCCTTTTCTGGTGACTTTAAAGCCAGAGTGTGTGTTTTGCGAGGATAGCTTTGGCTCACAGTACATAAGCAAGTTAATGGCAAACAAATCTTAATTACTATAACAAATACCAAGAAACACAAAGTCAAGAAATGGATTGTAAGCTAACTAGACTTTAGGTTAATCCAAGTGGAGGAATCTCAAAAACCACCAAATAAACAGTTCATAGGGATGGTAAACTTTAATATTTAGATTTCCCATCTACCACCATGAAACCCACGACCCAGTTCTTGCTCTACACACTGCAAATTACGACAATACAAGCTTCCAAGATAGCAATTTTTTATTTCTGGCCTTGGTTTGAATCATTAGTTGGTAACTGGACCGGCACCAAGTCCCAAGGTTAAAGCTCAAAAATATGTTCAATCATGGAATTACAGCAACATTAGTTTACATTAGATATAGACTTAGTAATCTCAGAATCTGAAATCCCGGTTTCTATTCCATTCCCTTAGCTTCTATTCCACTGAACCTGTCAGATTAATATTTCATTATATACTAACAAAAGAATATAAAGATACTATATAGCGAGCAAGTGTGTGACAAGACTAATACTCAAACGGGACCACCTGCCTCTAATGAGACATGTATGGTTAGATTATGTGTTGACCCTTTTGAGGGTATCCCACCTATATTTCAGAGTTGTGTCTAATTATCGCAGTATCCGGAGTAAACCTACTGACTTTCCATGTCATATCGAACTCTTTGACTTGGGGTTGCTCTATGAGCACTATAATCTAACAGTTCTTTGCCTCTTTCTATTTTTCAAGCTTATAACTTAATTTAACATCATGGGATGTAATGGTCCTTACTTTGTGAAAATATGTATAAGAGGGAGATCTAGCTTCATCTGTCATCTCAAACACACAAGATCGAGTTCGAATTCCCTTTTTGAGAAACCCTCACTTCACGGTAAGATTTAGTAGTTCATTACTTGAATTTGCTAACTGTGTCTAGTGGTCGGTTAGCCTTATAACAGTGAAAGTAGCTAGCATGAAATTAATGGTCAAGTTTCAATGAGTCAAATGCCAAACTTGGGACCCCAAATTCAATGATGCCCAAAAATCTAGCCCTCGGTTTGTAACTCTTTTTGTCCGTTCCTTGACCTAGGGTTTGTCACCCAAGCGTGTGACTAAAGCTTAAAAGAAATAAATTAAGATGTGTAAAATTCTTCAAACCCAAATATCCATACCTCTTTCTAAGTGAACACATTTACCCCAACAATGAAAATCATGCAACTTAATTATTAGTCTAGTTAAATATATATGCTAAACAAGACCAATAACCTAGCTCCAGTCCTTCAGTCACTTTAAGTCTAAAACCACCAATATGCAAAAATGTCCTTTGATCAAATCATAAGTTTTTTCAATTTCTCAATTTTATGGGTGACTTAAAGGTAGTGAAGGCAAAATGAAGAAGAAATAATTCATGAAAATAGTTCAACTTGTACTTGTTTAATAGCTACAGACCTTTTGTGTATCTTTTAAGTCTAATTTATGTTTAAATCATCTAGCATACCTAACTAAATTATATAATTTCTGCATCTGGTAGGATTTACTAACAATATGTGTTGTGATATAAGGCATGATTTATAGAGTTCAGAATTATAAATCAAAAGTATAGAGTTATATGTTAACAGTAACTATATATTATCAAGACATTAATCATAAGCACTAAAAGTTAAATACGTATTATAAAGTTAATATTATATAGTGTACCATCTGGCAAAGTAGAGGTAAGACTTTAAACATATAATTCATGTATTACTAGAATTAAATTATCGAGGTCGGTGCTCTGCATCATTTTCTTTATAAATTTTATTTGAACATTTTATAGTTTATTTAAATTAATATAATTAATTATATTATATGTAATTATGATTTTATTAATATAATCATGTGATATTTTTGAAAAAAATATTTATTTTATAATTTTAAAGAACTCATCAAAATCCAAACTCTATTAATTATGTCATGGCCGAAGACAAGAACTAAGTAGTATGTCTTAAATATTATAGACGAGCCCAAATGTTCATAGTTGTATAGCTGATCTCCCATGAAACGCATATGGGCAATGCTCCTTTGTTGCAGCTATTGTCATTCAATTCTAGCCCAAGCCTAACCTTCTCCAGAACTTGAAATCCAAAATATAAAGAAACAAAATTCAGTACAAAAATTCACTATGGGCATTTCCAAAGCATGGGCATCAAAATCTGTGGCTGAAGATGTACATGTGTAATCTGTTCTGTTGAGGCTAGAGAATCAAGATAACGTGACTGCACAAGAATTTCTTTGGGGCTAGTAGACCAACCATAAAGGCTCCTCAAATATAAGGTTGAACAGCCAAAATAAGAATCATGACAATCAACGGAAGCTAATAATTGGAGTAAGGTTGGTTTTATAATGGAAGGCAGTATGAACACAACAAAAATAGAACTACAATTGGAGTTCAAATAGGCCTCAAATTAAGTTTTAGGATTAAGATGATTTAGAAGTATTTAAAGATCCACATTTGCTTGAGGAATAAAACATAAACCTCATCCATAACTGCATCTACAAATATTAGAATTTTTAAAATAGGTAGAGTGTAGAGTCTATTAACAAGAATTAGACTTAGGTCAATCATTACCAAAATGACTAGAACTAGTCATTTGGATAGTTGACCCTTACTATTTATAAAACCTTTAAAATTTTCGTGTTTAGTCAATATATGATACTCTAACACTCCCCTTCAAGTGCAACTATGACTGGACATTCAGTGGTCACTTAAAATAAACGCAACGGTAACTGAACTGGGTCGCTGGGACTGGACATCCAGATGGATAAACTTCCTCTTGTCTTTGGTATGAATTTTCTGCATATCTACAATGCCTTCTTCGACTTTTTCACGAACGAAGTGATACTGTACTCG